>WYDI02028958.1:0-29838 GCA_009867235.2 Psittacus erithacus
GAAGGACAGGTTGTGGGGGGAAAACAAGCAGGCTACATGCTCTGTCTAATTTACGACTAAGCTTAAACCACAACAAGGAGTAAGCCATAGTGGGCCCATAGAGACTATGGCTGGGTATACAGCAAATGTCCGCATCAAACTCAATTGTCATGTGACAGTTCATTTCTGTACCTGTACCAAGCACTCACTTGCACTGGAAAGAGCATTTGAAAATGGTGACTTCAATCTGTAGCTGGAGGCATGAGCAAGCCATGCACTTACTCTGTGTGAATAATCTGACCTAGCAACTGGAATGTTTTTTCAATTAGATGAACTCAAAGTTTAGCTTCTGGGTAGCTCATTTTTGATTTACTCTGAATCCACAGACAAATTGATCTGTGAACAGCCATTGCTTTCACAGGGGGATTTGATTTGAGGAATTATGGGCTAGATTCATCATACTTATGACAGATAGATTTTCATACTTTGGATTTTATTAATGGCATGTTCTTTGCTTGTTAACATTCAAAGGAGATCAGTCACAAGGTGTTCTGCTGCTATTGAGTTTCCCTTGAAAAAAGAAGACCATATGTGAAGACAGGAGTACAGGTCACTGTGTACCAGTCTCAGAGAAATACAATACCTTTTCTAGTAGGAATAATTGGGAAATGGGTTCAAATTTCAACTGTTACAAGAAAATCGTGATCTCTTGGAAAATTCTTAAGAGGACTGAAATGCATTATTCTCAGTTATCACCCACCCCCAATTAAGGCACAAAATATAACATTTGTGCAAAGCTGTGCAAATAGTATGCATCAAGTGATCGGGGTGACCAGTTCTGTACTCAGGTTGCTAACCCCGGTGCGGTTTTGCAATTATAGATTTACTTACTTAAGTGATATTTCCAGTCTTAAAAGCCTAGTATCTTGCTTATTATCTGGAAAAATAGGCAGCCATTTCCTCAGGCATGCATTATTTAGCTCCTTGAATGTATGCGACAGTGATCAGCACTACATGGGGAAATCATGCTACCTTTAACCCTTTTATACAGACCATGCTGTAATTTTCTTTTCAACAGTTTTGGCATTTGATACTGTGGTTTAAAAAGTTTAATTCTTTATTAACTTAGCTGATTGAATGAGCTGTATGGAGGTCTGTCCAGCTACAGACAAGCAACATTTAAGTTCTGCAGGACTGTTTTGTGTAATATCACTAAATGCCTAGTATAAATACCTAGTATTTTTCAATTCAGTCCACTTTGGGTTAAGCACCTTTTTATAAGAAGCCAAAGCTTTAGTTCACTAACCCAGTCAGTCCTGTTCTTGGGACCTTGCAAAGAGGTGAAATGGTTAGTTTGCTGTTTGCGACCATGTCAGAGCATGGAACCAGCTTATTAGGCTCAACCTCCAGCCAATTCACAAAAGCACAGAAGGCACAGAAAGCTGGGAGGATGCCTTAACAAATGCAGGAGCCTGATGAATGCATTGTTCTGTCTTTAATGTTGGCAAGTTTCTTAGCAACAGAAATGCCCTAGATGATCACATCCCTCATTTGGGAAGGCTGAAGTATTTAGCTGTCCAAAGGACACTTAAAATAGACTACAATTTTTTCTTTTTTTCTAACTTTTTTTTTGGGGGGGGATGCAAAAAATTAAATGTCTCAAAGACTGCAGTAGTTCCTCTGTGCAGTGTTATCTTAACTGTGCCGTTGGTTTCCCTTTTGACCTTTTCAAGAAACAAAGTTTTCCCATCAGACCGTTTGCTCCTACTGAAGCTGAAGTTTTTTTCTTGCCCATTAATTCCCATTGAGCCAATAGTTTTCTCTTGTATTATTCGGGAATTGCATGCATAATTTCGAGGGCAAAGCTGGAACCAAAGAATAGCCTGGTACACACAGAAAGTGGAAATCCATAATAGGTATTTTGTACTTGACCAGAAGCAAAGGAACAGCTTTTATTACTTGGAATTTTTCTGTACCTCAATTTTTATACTGAAATAAATGTTATTGTGTATTATATACTTTACAGGGAGAGTAGAGGTACCTGAGCAAGTGCTTTAAAAAAAAATTAAAAAAAAGAAAGAAAAAAAAAAGTAGAACTTTTTTCAAATACATTAGGCTGTCAATTTGAAAAAATGACTTATGAAAATAAAAATGCATTGAGCTCCGTCTGAGAGTCACCTTTGTTAGAAGCAAGAAACAGACTCAAGCCTCTTGGGCAAGGACCCTGAAAAGCTGGCTTGATGGGCTTTAGCTGTGGGGATATACATGCAAATGAACTTTCGATTTTATGAGCCTGACCAGCTAGCAGTTCACTGCCCAGGCAAATAGAAATTGGTACTATCATTAAGTTTAGACATACTACATTTTCGTAGGTTTCTTTCCCATGCTGGAAAACAAAAGTCAGCCTTTTCTAATAGTAAACATCTGATCATTTTGCAAAGGCTTTGAAACAACACACAGAATATAAAATCAAGGCAATTATTTTGTAAAGGGATGATTGAAAACAGCAGGGAAGTGTTTTCTAAGCCCTCCAATGCAAATGTGACTCTACTGCTTTCCAAAAATCATAGGTAAGGCTTCTATTTGCCTCAGCAGGATAAGACATAGGCCCATGCTGGCTGTTTTCAAAATATCACTCTGGGAATCTCTAGTTCCTTTTCTCTACAGGAAAGAAAATATAAAAGATGCAAGAAGCACCCAGTCACACCACAGAAAGCAAGTTTTCCACAGATATACAGTAGCTGTAAAGAATTTATCTTCCAGGGGTCAGGTTTAAAACTTTAAGCAGGGTTAGGGTTAGGCTTAGTGTTAGGTTTAAGGTCAGGGTTTGGGTGCTGCCAAAATTTCAGTCTCAGTGAACTTCTCTGAACTGCCATTTATCAAGCAGCACCCATAGTTTTTCAGATTTTTTCGTACCTTTTATTTTGCGGTAAACAATATGTTTACTATCCATATTTCTATTTAAAGATGTACATATTTGTAACTGTATGCAGTTAACATCTGTCTTCAATTGAAGGTGATATATGTGTATTATTCTTATCTACCTCTATTGGGAAAAAAAAATTACCATAGCAAAGACTATCTTTGACTAGAATGATGTGCCTATAGCCTCAGGAGTGCATAAGGCAGCAGCGAAAATGCAGATCATAACTGTTCAATTTGACCTCTTTTCCCAGGCTCACATCAGCCTCATAGTACATAGTTCTGTGGGTGTACTGCAGGACTTGGGATGTGCTGAACATGATACGTACCTTATTTCATAAGTTCACATCTGGCTTTTGGTCAAATGATATCTTAGTTTAACTGTAAGTGGAAAACACTCAATTAAATGAATATACATCTTAATGAACTGCCTGCTGCGCAACATCACTTGGAAAATTGTACACTAAATACCTGTTAAAAATACAGTTTAGCACATGAGAACTTAAAAAATGATCTTTTGCCCTGCAGTGTGAAATGGCTGAGTTATTACAGGCACTCGTTTTCTTGAGTATTAGCTATAACTGCAGAGGACACGTGTAAAAAGGCTTAAGAGAAGATGACTGACTCCTCTACATTATCCCACATTAGCCTGTGCCCTCACTATTGATACAGATCAGGAAAAGTGTACAGGAGGATGTGGCAGACCTATTCATTGCCCCCAGCCCCAAGATTTACAACTATGGGGGAAAATCTCATGTTGCTCCCAATCCCTTCATTTTCTGAGACTGATAAAATCTGTAGGGGTGGATTGCCTTGTCCTGTAAATAGAAATGCCTCTGCCAGTCCAGTGTAGTCTGCAAGCACAGTGAGGCAAGCAAATGTTCTATCCTTTTGTCAAGTGCATTCTGAATTCAAATTACGTCAGTATGTGATTCATTCAAAAGCAGACAGCGGAGGCAAAGCCAGTAATAGAAATCCATTCCTCCTCCTCTGCTTAGGCGTAGTAACCTTTATGAACCTAATGTTTTACTCCTTTTATAATGTGGAAGAAGACAGTTACTGGTATCTTCTTTCATATCTAATTTTGAAAGAAAACATTTGTAATGGAAGTGAAGAATAATTATAAGCAGCAACCTGCAGACTTCACAGATCAGGTCAGCTCCCTCTCCAAATCACAAGACTGACTTAAAGATCATGAAGACCGTTGTTTTCTTGAATAGGTGCTGCATTCTTATTTGTCCCTTCCATTTCAGGGATTCATGCTTCCAGTGCTATCCTAAACCATTTATTCAAAGCTTCTTAGTACAGTTCAGGAGCTGCCTTGCCTGTTCCTGATCTCAGTGATCTGTATCTAGAGGGAATGGAAGGTTTTGTATCTCTGTAAAAAAAAAAGAGGAGGAAGAAGAATGTGGAAGGGGAAGGATTTTGACATTTTTCAAGTGACAGTGCCAGGAGCTCTTTCAGTGGTTTTGACATTGCCTCCCACTAGCTGGGTTGCAGAAGAGCCCATGTCAGGGCACAACAGATACGGGTCTCTGAAGTCCAACAACAGGCACACTTTCAGATGAGAAGGCATAAAGTTTGCTGGCTGTTGTCTGGTGTGAAAACTAGCACAATCTTTTCACACTACGATGTGGCAAGGATTATTAGTGAGGAGGCAGAATGTTGCCAGTCATCACTGCAACGGTAAGACCTGGATGAAAGGGAGGGAGGAAGCTGCTGCATGTCATCTGGGCTGCCTGCACACTACTTCGAAGAGCAAAGGTTCTGTAGAAGCACAAGACTTAGCCAAGAATGACTGGGAAAAAACAATTACCTATAATATTGGAGCTCAGAAAGGAGGGCATTGATGAGACCACATTGATAAATAATAGAAGGCAGAAAGCTCCCAATACTATGCCAAGCAAGCTACAGTGCAGTGTTGCCAGTCTTTTCCATGACATGGCATGTAGGAAAAAAAATGGCATTTTGAATCATATTGTACAAATAGGTGTCAAGCTCAATTTTTCAAATCTACCTGTACAATGACACCATATTCAAAATTTTATTCTCTTCCATTTTTGGTCTGCCATCCACAAGTTCTCATGCTTCCTGCTATTGCACAGCATATTGCTGGCTTGTCATCTCCAGAAATCTGTGTCCTTCAAGTACTATTGTCCTATCCATATTTTCTCAGCAAAAAAAGATATCTCGTGGGCATTTGGGTTGTTTCTTCCTTTAGCATACTAACAAGGAGGAATTCATGTGTTTATTAGGTTAACTGGTTTAGATAATCATTTCTCCCTAAAAAAAGGTATTACAGACAAGACCATTAAACAAGAGAGTTACAGTGTTGGTCTCTCTGAGCTCCTTTAAATGCTTTAGGTGGCTGCTTTCACAAGCACTTCAGTAAATTTTAATTCCATATTGTACCACTAGACTGAAATATTCCCTCTAGAAACCTGAAGGAATCTTGGATTTGTTGATAGAAGCCACAACTAAGATATAAGGCTCAGAGGTTTTCCATGCTAAAAGCAGCAAGTCAAGATTTAACTTAATTGTTCAACTTCATGTAGCCTCAGCTTCTTATCTCTTGATTGTGTGCCTTGATCTGACCGTCAGACCCAGTCTTCATGTCAACTCATTTTACCTAGGGACGGAAGAAGCCACAGCAGCAATGGATTAACAGTGCCCTTATCTCGTACTGTTAGAACTGACACCAGTTCCTATAGCTTTGCTAGACTTCTATAGACCTGAGCAGAATATGCAAGTGCACATGGGAATATGTAGATATAATATTAACTGTCTGAATTTTAAATTGTTCAAATAATTAACTCAACCAGCTACTTGGTGATCTACCTTGAATGATTAAATCTCTGGAGACGCATGAGAAATCAGATCTAAAATAACAGACATGACTAATTACAATAACTGCAAGCAGAGCATATTATCACAGACTTTTGTGGATTATCAAATGACTGGTTCAAGTGATAAACTAGTTAATCAGCAGAAAGCAGCTTTGGTGAAGTTCTGTAGATGACATTAGATTGGAAGGGGTTGATGGTTTGAAGCCTGTGGCTTTGCCCTCTTTCACGGACACCCCCTTATTGTGGGGAAAGAGCTTGCGTGCCCTTGTGAGGTTGATAGCTATGCTGGTGGTGGCATATGCTTCTGGTAGAGTCTCCCAAGCCAGACGCATCTCAACTGAAGGGTCAGACAAAGTGTGTCCATGGGCAGGATGGGCTCACTAGCCTTCGGGCAATCATCCGACGAGAAGGACAACTCTAACTCCAAACCCGGGCAGATGGAGTTCGTTTAGCCTTGTCAGGCCATCCAGCTAAGAGAAGGATACTCTAACCAAACCTATGACCTGAGGACTTTGCTGTCACTGTCCAAGCTCGCTAGGCCCTGGCAGATAAACCTTAGGCGTAAAGGGTGGGGCCAGTTCCATGCATGCTGTGCTTCACCTAAAAAATCCACTGAGCAGGCCAGAAGGGTATACTCACATTTGCAAAGCCCTGTAGCTTCAGGTGAGGGATGAAAGGGCAGGTGAAAAGGTGCACTGGAAGCCATAGACCCAAACCTGCATGCAGGTGGTTCAGGACATTGGCCGCTCAAGACTGACCCAGGAGATGACAGTCTTGTTCGTAACATCCTGAATGACCAAGCAGCCTTTTTCAAGAAGAGCACTGCTTGCTCCACATGGAGAGAGACCCAGAGAAGGTGGCCTAACCAAAGCTCTTTTCCCCCTCCACGTGGTTGGCTAGCTGCGGGCAATGGGCATCTTCTGTTGTGGCTGATCAAAGACAAAGAGACAAAGGCATACACCTGCCTCCAAAGGCGTGTCCAGGTTGACACTCGCATGTTGGAACATCAGAACCATGCTTGATACAGCAGACAGTGGGCGTCCTGAGTGTTGTTCTGCTCTAAGTGCCCAGGAACTGTCATGACTTAACATCGACATTGCTGCTCTCAGTGAAGTTCGCCTTCATGAGGAAGGTAGCCTCAAAAAACATGGTGCTGGCTGTACGCTCTATTGGTCAGGCAAATCCAAAACCAAAAGTCATCTTTCCAGAGTTGGCTTCATGATTAAAAACTCCATCGCCTCTAAACTTGAAAATCTGTCAACAGGTCATTCTGATCACATTATCTTCTTATGCCTCTCACTACACAACAAGCAACATGTTGCTCTCTTCGGCATATATGCCCCAGCTCTGCAGGCTTACTTGTAAAAAGTAAAAAGACAAATTTTACTCCTATCTCTGCCACCTCACTCAAAAGGTTCTTGCAGATGATAAGATCATAATCCTTGGTGACTTTAACGCCTGAGTAGGTAAGAACTTCAAAGCCTGGGAAGGACTACTAGGCAAGCATGGTGTTGGAAGGTGCAACGATAACAGACAACTCTTGCTAGAGTTTTGTGCAGAGCAGCAGCTTACCATCACCAACACTATTTTCCAGCAGAAAGGCAGCCTGAAGACAACATGGATGCATCCTCGATCTAAACACTGGCACCTCACTGACTATGTCTTAGTGCAGCAGAGAAATGTTTGCGATGTTCGTCACACCCGAGTGAGGCTTAGTGCAGAATGTCAAACACACCACTGCCTTGTGTGTTGTACACTTAACTTCCACTTTAAGCCCAACCCTAAGAGGGGCAGTATTCTGAGGAGGAGGCTTGAAGTTAACAATCTTCAAACAGCTGCAGTGAGAGACAGCTTCCAGGCAAACCGTCAAACTAGGCTCGAAGACCATCCCATAGACTTCTCCTGAAGCGCTTTGGCAACATATTAAAAATAGCATCATGCAGTCCTCCGAAGAATCCGAAGGGTTCTCCTCAAAGAGAAACAAAGACTGGTTTGATGAAAACAATCAGGAGATCCAGGAACTGCTGACAAAGAAGAGATCTGCTCACCAAGCACACCTCGCTCAGCCATCCTGTCATGTAAGAAAAGCAGCCTTTCATCTTGCATGCAGTAAACTCCAACAGAAATTTCGAGACATCCAGAACAAGTGGTGACTCAACCTAGCAGAAAAGACTCAACTATGCACAGATTAGGGTGACCACAGAGGATTCTATGAGGCTCTGAAAGCAGCGTATGGACCCACTCACCAGGTTCAAAGCCCCCTACTCAGTGCAGATGGCCAAACGCTTCTCACAGATAAAATCTCCATCCTGAATCAATGGTCTGAGCACTTTCAAACTTTCTTCAGTGCCAACCGTGCAGTCCAAGTCTCAGGAATCCAGCACATCCCACAACAGCCAGTGAAAAATGAATTGGATATAGCCCCTACCATGGGAGAGACTCTTAAGGCCATTCAGCAGGTGAAAACTGGCAAGGCAGTTGGGGTCGACGGAATCCCACATGAAATCTGGAAGCATGGAGATCAAGCACTCCATGTTAAATTTCATGAGCTATTTGTGTGCTGTTGGGAACAAGGCGAACTACCACCAGATCATCATCACCCTGTACAAGAAAAAAGGAGCGAAGTCAGACTGCTCAAATTACCGAGGTATAACTCTGCTCTCCATTGCTGGAAAAATCCTCACAAGAATACTACTGAACAGATTAGTACCAGCTATCCCATAAGAAATTCTACCTGAAAGTCAATGTGGTTTCAGAGCCAATAGAAGTACCACAGACATGGTATTTGTTCTCATACAACTGCAAGAGAAGTCTGGAGAGCAGAACAAGGGACTCAGTGTAACTTTCGTTGATCTTACCAAAGCTTTTGACACTGAGCAGAAAAGGCCTGTGACGGATCTTGGAACGATTAGGATGTCCCCCTAAGTTTCTCAAAATGATTACTCTGCCATATGAAGATCAGCGCGGACAAGTTAGATATGGCGATGCACTCTCTGAGCCCTTCCCAATAACCAATGGTGTGAAACAAGGCTGTGCTCTTGCACCAACTTTATTCACAATCTTCTTCAGCATGATGCTCCAAAGGGCTACAGCAGACTTCGGTGAGCAAAACAGCATTTATATCCGATATCGTACTGATAGAAGCCCATTCAATCTAAGGTGAGTGAAGGCCCACACCAAGACCCTAAATCACCTTGTTCTCAAACTGCTTTTTGCTGATGATGCCACCTTCGTTGCCTACACAGAAGCAGCTCTGCAGTGCTTAACATCCCGCTTTACAGAGATGGCTGAGATTTTTGGGCTGGAAGTCAGCTTGAAGAAGACAGTAGTTCTCCACCAACCTGCACCACAAGAAGACTACCATCATCCCCACATCACCATTGGCGAGTCAGAGCTTAAGTCAGTCCAGCAGTTCAGCTATCTGGCAGCATCATTTCCTCGGATGCCATGATTGACGAAGAGATAGATAACAGAATAGCAAATGCATACAGAGCCTTCAGAAAACTCCATAAAAGAGTCTGATGCAATAAATACCTGAAGAAAAGTGCAAAGATTAGTGTCTACAAAGCCATTGTACTGTCTACTCTTTTATATGGGTCTGAATCATGGGTCATATATCACCACCACCTGCGACTCCTCAAATGCTTCCATCAGCGCTGCCTCCGTACAATCCTAAACATCCACTGGACTGACTACTTGTCTAATGTTACTGCCCTTGAACAGGCAGAGGTCATCAGTGTTGTGGCCATGTTGCCGAAAAAGCAGCTGCGCTGGGCAGGGCACGTCTCCAGGGTGGAGGATCACTGTCTCCTTAAGACTGTGTTCAACGGTGAGCTCGCCACTGGTTGCAGCAAAAGAAGTGCCCCAAAGAGGAGATATAAGGACTCCCTGAAACAATCTCAGCCTTGGCCATATTGACTACCATCAGTGGTCCACTCTGGCCTCCAATTGGGAGATTTGGAGACACACCATACATAACACTGCTGTCTCCTTTGAGAACACAAGCAGTCTCGAGGAGAAAAGACAGCACAGAAAGAACCATCCCTCGCCTATACCACACAAGGAGACCTTCTGCTGTGCTTTCTTCAGCCTGACCTGCTTATCCTGCATTGACCTTTTTAGTCATTAGAGCTCTTGTAGTAAGCGTGGGTAAAGCCCTTCCCAAATCTTTGTTTGCAAAGCCAAGCCATGATGATGGAGTGGTAAGTGAGACAATGCCATCACCTATGATTTTATTCCTGATTAATGATTTCACATTTGTAGTACAGGGGTTTGTCAATGGTACCTAGTCTATTTTGGGAGCTGTTCTTAAGAAGCTATTTCCAAAATTGTATCCCTATTTTTGTGTAAGCTAAAAAGATGTTTATATATTTGCAAAATAATATTAATACATATAGTAATACCTGGGAAAAAAACCCCAAACTGCAAGAGATGTGAAGTAATATTTTCATGTTTTTAGCTAGAATTCAAACTATACTATTATTGAGCTTCACCTAATGCACTCATTTCTTCAGGGACCATAATTACATTAAAAGATCTGGAATTCTAGTGGCTGGCTGCTAGAATTCTGCAAGCCTCAGTATCGAACTCTCATTAAACTCAGTGTAATTTAGATACTTATCTTTCCAGACACTTTGCTTCCTAACCCTCACTGTTACACAGTCCCCAGGATCTGCACTTGTAAGCTAGGTAGAGACCTAGACTCCTAGAAATTGAGCCAATTGATACAAATTAAGTCCAAACCAAACCTATTTATTTTCCCTTTTACAAACCTATAGGGTCTTTAAGCCATTGGTATTGCTATGCAAATGAATTTAATGAAAGACATAGCAAACAACCTTCAAAGGATGAATGGAAAGATTCCTGCATCTTATGTGTCTTTTTAACAGCATTCAGACTCTTTCCTGGAAGCAGCATCACATCTCTAATGCTTCAAAGAGATGCTGGGCAGAGGCCTATGGACTCTCTTCCCTCTGAAGTCTTTGAAGGACTGAGAACTGTTTTCGAAGAGAGAAATCTGATGTTACAAAAATAGGTCTTAGGGGCCAGATTCTGATCTTAGTTTTAAGAGTGTGTATAGGTGGGTAGATATTCACAGAAGCAATAGAGCATCTCTATACTTACTCCACTGTAACTAGGATCAGATTGTATGTAAACTTTTTTCAAGCAGGTTCTGGATAAATTCAAAGCAAATTTAAAAAACAGCCTGTTTTTCTCTACTGTGACTAGGTCTTAGTCACGAATAGAGACAAAAGCAGATCTTATGGCTGTAGTAAAATTTTAGAGTGACAATGTCAATGCGCACCAAATAATCAGGGTTCTTGGTACTTCAAAACTTTGCAATACATGCTGTTAATTTTAAGCCAATTAAACCAAATAAAAATATGAATACATAACCGCTCCCCCCCCCCTCCAATTTGTTTGTTAACGTTAATTTCTTTTCTAAAACTGAATGTTGCTTAGTGATTCAAGCCTGTAAATTTGTTGGACTAACACAGAATTGTCAAAATATTCTGCGTCAATGTAAACATGTTTGTATAACAGATTCTGAGCAATATCATAGCGTGGTTGTGTGGATTTATATTAGTGTTGGCTAATCAATTTCATAAAAGACTGATGACCTGTCTTGCAATCTAGGGACCATTTTTTAAATGAGTTCTTGCATAAAATTTATTTATTTTGGTGCTTTTTTTTTTTTTCACAAATTAGCAACTTAGAAATGAACTTGAGGCAGAGAATGATTTTGACTTCAAAGCCCATATTGATTTACTTATGAAAGCTAAAGCCAGCTCATTCATTTTTTCCTGATCCTCCATGCCATACAGAGGAGGTGAGTGAGTAGTTGGTGGATGCATAGCTGCTGGCTGGGGTCAGCCTACCATATTGGTCTAAACTGAACTGGAAGGACAGAGGTAAAGATTGGTGTGAGTCTCCTTTATGGCTGTGCCATAAAATAGAAACTTTGGAATCGAAATTGCTATCCACCCCACCTAATGAAAATAACTTCAGTGGCATGTCACTGAATAATGGGATTCTGCCTGTGCAGCTATGTTCACCCCTGAAATCCCCCGTGATCTGCAGATTTAGAGAAACTAGTACAATTAAGAACTTGAAAGATAGCTATAAATCCTTATGAATGAATGTCACATATCCCACTTTTTATTATTGCTATGATACTGTTTATACAATTATATGACTTAAAGTCCTTTCCAACCCTAACTATTCTATGATTCTATGTGAAAATGTTGACAAGAATGACAGTGTACTTGTCTGGGAGCATGTAATTTAGTTTCAAGTATTATCGTTTAGTAGCTTTTAAACGACGTCACTGGCAGGTGCTTTTTGGGAAAGTTCCCATCTTGGAACCACACAAAAATCTGCTGATTCAAGGTGGAATAAAAGTCTTTGGAATAGATAAGTAAGCTCTGAAATCTCAATTTTGAGGAAAAAATACTGGGATCCATGCTGTTGCTTTGTACCAGAAGTCTGCATCTGAGGTAGCAACTCAAACTTTGAACAGAGAGCTTCAATCTATATAATACCCTAGAGATGTTTCTGCAGCTGCAAAAAAGAGATTTTTCACTGTATAAAAATGTTGTGGCTGTAAATATCTTCAAGAGTATGGTCTGTTTGCAGGCAAAACACGTACTGAGGAACTGATAACACAGCCATCTACCTGAAGTGCTTGTATTTATTTGCCATTCCTCTATTGCTGACATAATAGAAGATAACTGAGTTCAGTGCAATTTGAAAGGACAAACTGGCAGAAGGGCATCTTACTTCATGGAGCCCAGGGTACTTTGTGCATTTCAACCAAATGCTTTGTGTGCCAAAGGAAAGCAGATGACAAGAAGATCCACCTTTAGTTATGTTTCATGTATTTTTGTCGTGGTTTAAGCTGAACCTAGGACATATTTGTTGGAAGACCTTTGGCTATCAGTAGAAATAATTTAAGATTATTTATACTGCTATAAGCATTTGTCTGGTTTTTTTTTTTTTTTTTCCGATAAGCTCAAATATCAAAGGAAAACAAGTTCTGTCTGCCAAAATGAGAAAGCAGTGATGGATTCCAGCATTTTTTATGCTGTCATGAGTGTACAAAAGGTCCTGCTTCTCTGTACAAAATAGAAAGCAAGCATCAGGCAGCAATATCAGAAACTCCAAGAAGTATTCAAGCCAACAATTTGTATTTTTTTTTTTTTCAGGGAGCATATCCACCCCCGGACAACATTACTGGCTTATCAGTATGTTCTCACTTTGCTGGTGGTGCCTGCTCTCTGTGCACACAGCAGTGCATAAGCAGAGCTCAGAAATGTTTTTTTTTAATCCATCTCCCAGTATGGCTTTTCTGCGTACCACATTCAGGCTCATTTTGCATGTGCCAGAATTTCTGGGTGATGTTTTTCATTATTTTATCTTTCTGTTCCAGAGAAGCGCTGGATGGTTTCTCACAACAGCTCTGAATAAACAGCAAGTGTTTAATCTGCCATCATCAGTGGGATTCTGCATAAGTACTCTAAATAATGACAGCTACAGGAGGGGAAGAAAAAAGGAAAAAGTTGGACTAGATTCAGATAATTGTCCAAACAATATCAGGTTAGGCTGTATAGTCATTTAAGAAGAGCAGTTATGCAGACTATTTGCCCTTGTAAATACTCTGTATTAGTCAGCAGATGGCATTCATTGTACATTAACTATTCCACCAATATTACCACAAGTACTTTAAAACACAAACCATATGGTTTCCTCAAAGAGACACATTATTTCCTCATTTGCAGTTCAGTGTTAATTGTGAAGTATTTAGTGATAAACAGAGAAGGTAATTTTTCATTTCCATTTACTCTGAGTAACAGATTTAATAGAGCCTACCATTGTGCAAAGTGTAAATAAGACCCATGGTGGCAAGAGGTTTTTTAGGGTATACAAGCTAATAGAAGGTCACACATTGGCTTTTGGCAGGAAATTCAATGGCACTGCTGAAACATTTGGGATAAGACTAATTGAGAGGTTCCAGCAAAGTGCCGCTTTTCTTCCCTCATCATGGGTTCAGAAAGCCAAAAGCTTGCTTAAAATGGGTTTGAAATATATGTCTACATTTTCATTGTTAATGCAGGGCCAAACTGGAATGGTAATGGCATATCCCAGCCACATAAAAGTGCTAATAATCTGCGCAGACTACTCTTTCAGTATTTCTGGGGAGAAGCCTGGCCCTTCCCCACAACACTGATGCGCACACTGTTCTCTGGCATGGTTTGCACCTATACTCATACCCATCTGTCTAGATGGCATAGTGCCTGCTCATAAGGTGTCATATCAGTTTCAACAGGGCATAAGTGCCAATTAAAGATTGCTTTGCAGCTGAAGTGTAGAGTCTGAAAAGTGCTATTTTCCCTTACAAACTGAACATCCTAGTGGAAAATAAAGATAAAATGAAGGCCATGTGCTTTAGTCCTTGTGATAACAGTTACTAATATTTGAAGACATGAAAGGCAAAATTTACACCACAGGAAATTTGTAAAAGTAATTTATTTTCACTGATACCATGAATGTATTTATTATATTTTAGAGTTTCATTTTTCAAAGATGTCTATGAATACAGAAATAATTTCACAGGTGATAATTTAATATAGTAAGACAAACCATTAAGCACACACACACATCTATATATATGTATATGCATCTATATGCATATTCAATTTATTTTCCTTTTTCCCAACCCCTGCTATTTCATTATGCAAATTCTGGTTTTAAATAGCTTGTTCATGATGCAAAGTCTTCAGAATGTACTTGCTTTTAACCCATTCACCAAATTTTGCGCTCATGGAAATGGCTAAAATAGAACAAGCATTAGCAGTAATGTATTCATTCAAAGTATGAGAATATGTATTCCAACAGCTTTTCCTCATCCTCATTTTTCTTCTTCTAATTGCTATTTGTGAGCTTCCTTAGACAGAATTATAAGTGCACCTGCTTAACAGAGGATAAACTCAGCTACTTTTTCATTTAATGGATCCCACATGGAAGTCTGAAGTACAATAGGATTTAGTTATCACATGTTGTAATCCACTATTAGGCAGCTCAGTGTAGCAATGAGGAGACAAAGAACTGTTCTAAATGGTAGTAGGCTGCTAAACATGCCAGTAACTTATATCCACAGAGATGTCATTAAAACATCTAGATGCCAAATACCCTGAGTTCTGGCGTGATGCTCTTTGTATGCATGGAAGCCAGTTGGCTGTGTACTTGGGAGTCAAGCTTGACAAGTCTGGATGATACACAGGTGGATATTTTACTTTCATAATATTTTTTCCTCAGTGCAAAAAGACCATGGTATTTCATAGAAGAACTCCTTCCTGCCCACCTTTTTCTACCCTGGTAATGGAAGAAGCAGGTGAAGGAGCTCACATGAGCAAAAAGGAGCACACATGACTATTACTATATTAATGATTTTCTTAGAGGGAAAACTTTCTGTGCTGAACTTAATATTTGTCATTTGGGCAAAAGTTTCACCACTTTTTTTTTTTTTTTTTTTTTGGCAGTTTTTCAAGAGATAGCTTAGTTAATTGTTTATATGCTTGTCCTGTTTCCAAAGAGTTTATAATATCCGTAATAAGCCTTTAACTCGGAATCATAGAAAATGTTTCCTGCACTGAGGGAAATACAGACAAATTTCAGCAGGTGTATATCTTAAAGGAGACTTCTTGACCTGCAGAAGGGAATCTCCGAGCTTTTACTATGACCTGTGATATTTTTCTGAACTGCAATGGGAAAATTATTGTCTGTGTACATATGAAACCTAGGATAGTTGTACCTCATAGTACTGACATATTCAGAGCTTCTCTCTGGGTGAGGAGATGTGGAATATTTCAGGTCACTGACTCAAATGTATTTCAGACCTGTTCAGTAAGCCATGAAAACTCAGTCAGTATGATCACTGGTTGTTGATGCCCCATCATAAACAGTAATTACAGCAGTGGTCATTGTGACCAGCAGAAAAATGCCATCCAAGTTAGGGAAAAACATGTCCTCCAGAGGTAATGACACTGTGGGTTTATTTATGCAAGACTCCTTGTTCCAGGCTGAGTGTAAAGATCCAGGCTAGTCTTTTCTTTATTGTCATTTTACATTTGATATTATTATCTCTGTAAGTCAATTCCTCCCACACTGGGCATACGGTGGGATGTGTCTTTATGGTCTGTAATTAGTGGGGATAGGAAATGAAGCAAATAAAGACAGAAGCATCAATGACTGTCAATTGAGACAGAGGGAATTTTTGTCTCCCAAATCAGTTTTAGGCTCTGCAGGTTCCAAGAACATAAGTTATGACAGAAAAAGAAAATGGCCATCTGGCCCAATTTGTCTGCATGTTTGTGCTATTCTGAAGCCCAGCTCTTGGTTTATTCTCCAAATTCCATATTTTCCTTCCCTTCCATAAATAGCATTTAATGTTTATCACAGACTACACAACCATTTGCTTTCATCATTTTCCAAGGTGATTTCAAAATTGTATGTGCTACCTCAGTGCCACATTCTCCTCCACTGTGTTCTACCTATGCTCTGTTTTTTGTTCCTATTTTTTGTTAACATTCTGCAAAGCTATCAACATATTACTGATGCAAACTACCATAATACACATTATTGCTCACTCTTTCCTTAGCTTTTGCAAGCTTCTGTGACATGATCTTTCAGCCTGATCTGTTTTCTGTAGCTATAAATCAAAGGCATTTGTTGGAACAGTACATTTGGTTGTATTATTTTTATTCTGGTTGGATGTTATTATATTACAGAGATCAGTACTGTGACCTACATTCGGAAAGACCACTGCTGAAAGGGAACAATGGTTATCTTAATATTACTGGATAACAATGTGTTTACAACTATGTGGTCTCCACACCACTTACATTCGTCTTATTAACTTGACACAAAATCCATTATTTCAGCAGCTGTGGGTGCATTGCTTGGCTCTTGTTCTATGGTAGAAATTTCTGAACTTCTAAACTTTTGCATTTTTGAGGCAACCAGACTGCAAATGACTGAATGTTGCAAGAACTTTCCCATAAATATTAACACACTGTAAGGATGATTCATATCTTTTGAAATTAATGCTGCCAGCATGGGGTTCAGGTGCTATGTATGACAAATCTCACAGGGCTGTATTTCTGAGATGAGGGTCTGCCTGTGGTAACGCTTTGCTTCTACCCATTCTTTGCAGGTTCCCTTCTTAAAGGATTACATAAAGGTTAGGCTTTGGTGGAGAAATCAAGTAGCAGGAATGGCAGTGGTGTCATTCTGGTGATGGGCTAGAAGATCAGCCACCATTAGAAAAGCAACAATAACTCAGGTTAGATGTAATTAACTTCTGAAATGCATCAGGAAGGGTGACTATTTTACTTTAAGCTTAAGCAAAAGACTTTGTTAATAAATGGCAGTTTGACTGTAGTTAATAAACTGCTCTATCCCTGGCAGTGTTGAAGGCCAGGTTAGACAGAGCCTTGGGTGACATGGTCTAGTGTGAGGGGGCTAGGAACTAAATTATCTCCTCATGGCAAGGGGATTGGAACTAAATTATCTTAAGGTCCTTTCCAAGCCTAATCATTCTATGATTCTATATGTGGACAAATACATTGAGCCAAGAGATGAGTAAGTGGCAAAAGTTAGCAAGAATCAGTAATATTTCAAATTTGCCTGAATTAAGCTTTGAATGGGTAGCTTTTTTCTGTGTCTTTATGTTTACTAAAGTTTTGGAGAATAAGGAATTCATTAGAGGATGGATGAAACTCTGACTGGCTTGGTAGGTAAGATATTATGTGGAAAGCCAGGATATCAGGCTTCATTCCAGCTCCACTAGCAACTGAGTGATTCAGTGAATTCCTTTCCTCCTTTATGCCTCAGTTTCAATTTGTGGAAAGAGAAGGTGGTTCATCTTTTCTGTTGCTCCTGTCTTGGTTTTTTTTAATCCCTGATGTGTGACCACCCTAAGTGTAGTCTCCTGACCTGAGGTGCTGTTTAAGAGTTGCCAGGATTTTGTCCTATCTATGGGAAGACTTCCACAGCATTTGTTAAAAGAATTCTCAAATGAATTGCTCTGATATTAGATTTCTAGAACAAAGAGTAAAGCCCATGTTGCATGTGTTTATGGTAATTAATTGGCTTTGCAGTGCACGGAAAGTACTGTGGGTGGTGAGCCCAGATGAAGTTCACACAGCAGGGGTGAAGTGCCTTTTCCCTCAAGCTCTGGTACTTGCTTCAATGGTTTGCAAAAGACTTTTCTGCATCCAATCAGTTTTCTCTACAACAAAGTATAATAAACATGGAAATCATTCCCTTGAGTCACAGACATTCAGGACAGAAGAAAACAAATCTGCTCTGATTTGATTTGGTTTATTTCTCCAGTAATAGTGCCTTTGCAAGTGGAATTTCTTTTTCTAATAGCAAAAAAGTAATGCTGCAGAAAATAGAGCTTTAAGAAAGAGAGCACAGGCAGTTTTTCCACTTGTTGCAGCAGTGAGGCTATTTGCAGTCACCCCAATGAAATTTTCTGCAAGAAGTGACCAGCAACATCAATATTAGAATCAAATACACTGATTTAATTCAAAACTAAAAGAGTAAGTAAAGTGTAATTTGTTACTTAGAAATTTCTCCGTATAGAGGGAGCTGAAGTTGCTGCTTCAGTGAAAATTTGCCATGACAATAATCTAATTACCAATGTTGGTGATCTGCTATAAAAAAAATTGCTCTTGATGGCAGCAGAATTCTGATCATAGGCATGTAACCCATGTTGGCACTCCAATTAAGAGTTTTGTACCACTTCCTACACGTGGAAAGATGAAGAGGCTTCTGCAAGCTAAGTCTCAGCTGTGAGAGATCTTGTCCTGTTTTTTTATTTATTAAAAAATCCCACTGAGAACTAAAAAGTAACTGAGATGGATGAAGTCTCATCAAAATCCTGTTACTCTGATGATGGTGAAGATGATGGTTTTAAGTGAAAAAGATTTTTTTTTGTTCTGTTTCTATGAATACTCTCTCATATAAGAATTTATTCTAAACAACCTCAAAGAAACTAGTTGAATGATTCACTATCAAACATTTGTTCTTGCTTTTGTTTAAGTGGGCAAAATATATAGAAGAAGAACAAGTGTCACATGAGTTCCTCTGAGCAGGAAGATAGCTTCATTTGTTTTTCTTTTTTTTTTTTCCCTCTTCCTGTGTATTTCCAGTTTTCTGCTGTGGAATCAAGAACTAATTCCATATGAAATTCATGTTAGTGTTGTGGAGGAGATGATAGTGTAAATATGTAAAGTCAGATAAAGACAATGAAGAAGTCAGACTCCATATGAAACCAAAACATTATTAATACTTTAAGAAACATTTATCAGAAAAAGAATCAGTAGGTTCATTTTAAAGCTGTCTCTGGACAGAATAAAACTTTATTCAGATGGTGTTCGGAAGTAAACCTGAAGAGCCAAAATTCAATGGCAATTTAAACTGAAATTTTATCAGAAACACTTAATTCAGTCTCAAATGTCCTGCAGTTTCTAATTTATTGCTCCTTATAAGACACAACTGCAAGGCTGGAAAACACTCTTACCTCTGCTTTATAAGTAAGTGATTGAAACCAAGCACTTGGACAGTCTTTGTTTCAATCAACTGGTGACAGAGAAAAATAATTAAAGCTCAAGAATGGTCTTGGAGAGGAGAAAAATTAATATATTTCAAATATTTCCAGTTAACTGGAAAAAGACCTTGAAATAAATAACTTATAAGTGTAATCTGAAAAATTGAAACTGAATGGTCCTAGTCAAGGCTGGATGTATCAAACATATTTTGCGCCATTTGGAGTGGAACAAACATCCTGGAGGAATTGTCAGTCAAAACCCACCTGGCTGAAGCAAAAGTATATGGATGGCCTGTCTACACAGTAAAGTGTCACTGGTAGCTTTGGGAAGGCTTCTGCATGAAAAGAAAGCTAGCAGAATGACTATGGAAAATAGCAGTGGAGTCCAAGCGCAGGTAGTTGGTGTTGAGGTGCCCCCTTCACAGGTATTGACATTCACGTTCATCTGAATGCTATCTCCATTGATGGTTTCATGGTTGGTTGTATCTCCCTAATAACTTCAGCAGAACTTCTCAAGCTGCTCCATTTTAGAAGGGCTCAGGGCTAAGCATGCTATAGATATATCGTACACAGTTAGAAGTCCCATCGCAGCACTGTGCTTCTACCTTACCCTCATCTTTGGTAGAAAATGAGACAGCTACTGGCATTGAGAGAGTGCCCTAATTAGTCAACACACACTACCTGTTAATGAGTAACATGCCAGTGATGTTCCTTGGGTAACGGATAGTTGAATGTTTTTCACTAAGAACTTTAGATTACAATTTTCTTTGTTCTATTTTCTTCTTCTCTGCCGCAAAAAACACGCACCCTCCCACTCTTGTGGTTTGTTTTTTTCTTTCCTTCAAAAATGCATTGTAGCAAATTTCATCAGGACTGTCCAAAATGAACTATGTGTAGTCAACCAAATCCTCTGACGTCTATCTATTTCTAGCTAAGGTGTCAACCAACACCTCTTAAACACTCGTGCTTTTCATTTATCTCTCCTAAGTCAGAAGTCTTTATGGTGTTGTGTGTCCTAACAATTGACTGCACTGCTTTGCTGAAAATTTCAGATGCTTAGAGGAGTGTCACTGGGTGAATGTAGTTGGTGTCCTTGTGAGTGCTGGTTGCTAAACTGTCAGAAGGGGGTCAGAAGAGGCTATGGCTCTTTGTGTCTCTACCTCTTCTGAGCTGGTACCAAGTTTTTTGGGAGATCCAACTTCAAATAGACTTCGAGAACTCTTAGAGACAAGCTGCAGTACCTTGGATCCTGGTCACATCCGGAGGTGTGAGTAAGACCAAGATATGACCTACTTTCTCTGCCTGGGACAGAAAGACTTTTGAACGTCCTATTGGGTTATATAACCCAGATCACCCCCTGAATGCAGCCCTCATGCTTCAGTGAGTGTAGGGAATTGAAGCTGTTAGATAACTGCTTTTTCAGTTACACTAAGAAAGCCTGAACTCATCTTGCAGTCCTGAAAATAGTGCATAAACTCCTTCTCTGTTACCCACAGAACAGTTTCCTGCTTTTGGGTTTACTGTTACCAGCATTGCTCTACTCCTAACTGCCCACATCAGAATTGTTCAAAGGCTGATATTTCTGTCTGTCATAAAGCTATTTGTATGCATTTCCTAAGTCTTGCATGACAAAGCTTTAACTTTTTTTCTTTCTTTAATCTCTACTTCAAGTATTTATAAGAAAACTGATTTTTCATCCTGTCTTCAAGCAGTTGACTGCTGGATGTAGTGTTTCTTTCCTCTTCTTCCTCTGACACCTTAGTCCCTCTATTTCTAGCTACACACTACATATCCTTCTTTACCAAAATGCAGCTTCTGTTCATGTAAATCCTTCCCAGTATCTCACTTTTTCCAGGAGGCATGTGCTATTTTAAGAGCTCATGCTTGTGACATAGCTTTACAGTTTTAACTTTCATTGGGAAAATACAATGTCTTCTTCGCAAATGGAGTGGAGAGATGTTATAAAGAATGAGGCTGCTACTGACTCTTGATTTTATACCATGTGTATGATATAGGCATCTGAGTAAGTCACCCAGGGTCTCTTTGTAGACAGCAGAGAAAATACATGTACAGACAGCACAATCTACCTAGCCTATTTTAGAATTCTGTATTTAGGATGAGGAAAACAATGCCTTGTAAGTCTTATTTCTATCTATTGATAGTGGCAGGAACCCCAGGTGACTACCTCAGGTCAGCCCAGCTGTCAGGAGTAGCATTTGAAGAAGCAGATAAAATAAGTGGTTTCTAGTGAGACCTTGATACAAACACAAGAACACTTCAAAGTGGTGAGAACTCAGAGGGGTATTGCCAGAAATTAATTATTTTGTAGGTCTATAGTATTTGTTCAGTACACTCAGCATAAAAACTGTGGTAAGAAATTCTCTGTGAACATTTGTTCTACCCATTATGTGACTTCCAGCGGGTTAAAATTGGAAACAAGGTCAGCAGCGGTGGGAACCTGAATGATATGAAAATGGCTGGAAAGGCTTTATTAGACTTAGTTTTTGGAGCCCAAAGCAGTTCATTGTAGACTCCTTTAACCCATAGAGGAGAGATCTGATCCTGGGTGTGTGGTTATGTACACCACAACTGGGAGCTATAAATATACCTTTTTCACAGTTAATGAGTTCAGACAGATGTGTGTGGTACAAAGGTTTGGTCCAATTAACACAGTCTGTTGACTTTATATAGAGAGGATTTAGCAAGCACTGTGATTAACTCAGAAATATATGCTATTCGAATGCTTTCTATGCCTCAGAAGAAAAAAGGCATAGGTGAACTTTGTTAATGGAGGAGAACAAATATTTTAAAACAAGTTCTACCATGCCTGTTGAGATGTCTACATGAGAAACACAAACATTACAGTTTGTTGCTGTCAAATACAAATTACATCTTAAATTACTTTGATTAGAGATACATTCTTGGCTTTTCAACACATTTTGTATACTTCTGTTGCTGTATAGAAATATAACAAAGATGCATAGACATAATAAAATGTCTATGCCAGGAAGAGAAAGAAGATGCATATTTACCACTTCCATTTAGAATGCTAGAAAATAATCATATCAATAGTTCTGGAGACATTTTAACTCATTGTATCTGAAAGTCCTTCAGTTATAAAATGGAAGTCTACTAATATATGGAAACTACTATGTTCCTATGCCATGTGAAACATTTTTCTGAAAATCCGTCATTTTACAGATTTCAGATGACAGTTCTTTTCCAGTTTTTTTTTTTTTGGAAGGTACAACATTCTGAGTCTCTGAGATCCAAAGCCACAACTCTGAGAGCCAATAAATCAGCATTGTGACAAGTGACTATTAATCCGAAAAAATGAATGCTTGTCACAAATACAATTAGACACACTCTGATCAGATCTGTCTTTATCTCAACCTTTCGGACCTCACGTCGGGCACCAAAAACAACCGTCGTGGTTTAAGCTTAGTCGTAAATTAGAAAACTATGTAGCCTGCTCATTCCACCCCCTCCCCAACCTGTCCTCCCCGCTCCCCACTCCAGGAGGGGTGGGGAGGAGAATGGAAAGAATGTAACTCCCACGGGCTGACATAAGAACAGTCCAGTAACTAAGGTATAACACAAACTGCTGCTGCTACCACCAATAATAATAACAATAAGAGAAATAACAAGGGAAGAGAATACAATCGCTCACCACCCACCGACCGAGCAGAGAGCTAGCCCTTCTGGGTAACTCCCAATTTTACAACCTGAACATGACGTGCTGTGGTATGGAATACCTCTTTGGCTAGTTTGGGTCAGGTGTCCTGCCTCTGCTTCCTCCCGGCTTCCCCTCCTCCCAGGGCAGAGCATGAGACTCAGAAAGTCCTTGGTCAGTGTAAACATCACTGAGCAACAACTAAAAACATCGGTGTTATCAGCACTGTTTCCAGATCGAAAGTCAAAACCACAGCACTGCACCAGCTACTAAGAAGGAGAAAAATGACTGCTACTGCTGAACCCAGGACAACAGGATATACAGAGGCACTTGCACTTTAAGCCCATGACACCAAGGATGTTATATGCCTGTTTCTTTCTTAAAGAGGTAAAATGCCATAATAGTTTCATAGCTAAGGCAGAATATTTTTTTCTCTTTCCAGAAACTTTGGAGAAAAATAAGGCTGAGACTGTGGGAGCGGTTTTGGGCAAGAGGATATAAAGCTGTAGACCCATAAAGATTGGAGAAGCTTGGTGGCCTTTATGAAGTGGCTATGGAACAGCTCTTCCGGAAGGATATAAAAAGCATACTAAAAATTTGTATGCATGTTTCCATGGCTGGGTGGACAGTATTATCCTAATCTTTACTGCAGACTCAGAACTAACAGGAATTGACCCTGGAAGTTCTGGGAAATGACTAAAGGGCTTTGGGGAAAGTAATTTTATGAGACTGCTCCTGAGAAGTCAGCATAGTGTTTTCTAACCTTATTTTAAGTACACATTCATCTTAAAATTCATGATGTGTAATATATTATTAAGTATCCGAATGATACAGACAATGATGTAGTTCTACATTAATCAGTGTTTTGTATTCATTGTTAATCATGTCAGTGAAAGCAGAAGTTCTTGAGTCTCCACTTCTGTTTGCAAAATTATCTTTTTATCATTTATAGGCAACAGGCTGTGCAGTAAATATTTAGATGATTTTTAGATGTGCTTGAGAAACGTTTTCATTTTACATGTGAAAGGCCTTGAGTACAGCCATGAAACTTTTCTGATGAGCTAAGATGCAATTCTGTTTTAAGGCCAAAAATAAATTTGTCCTCAAAACTATAGTTCCTCAGTGGCTGTAGATACAGGCTTTATTATTGATCAGACACAAAGTGTACTTTGGTATTTTACAATATTCTTGATATGTCTTAAAGAAAGAAATCTATTTGCTAATGTAAATGTTCTCAAAAAGATAATTAATGCCAGGTAAATATGTCAGTGAAATCTTATTTGTTTATTTTATTTATGTAATTTGTTTGTTAATGAACTGTGTATGAACAAAACACAATCTCAGTATATATGTTTTCATTATTCAGATTTATATGCTGAAACGTGTTGTCAAGCTGACATGGTTTTCTGCCTTTTTTGTGATTAACTTTCTATATGAATTTTTTATTCACCATTTTAAAAATAAGATGTTCTGCTTTATCACAAAAAGAGTGTTTGATTGTTCCTTAAATTTTTGGGCTTCACATTTAAGCTCAAGATCTCCATGAAGTCTCTTCATCAAAGAAACATCAAGTAATTTGCAGAATTAACTGGTAACATATTTTTTAAATTTTATTATTATTGGCATGCCTATTTGCTAAAATGTCCTTTAAAAAAATCTTATATGTCATCCCATAGCCATGATGAGTTTGCTTAAAATTCTGAAACCACTTTTATGGAGAAATTTTGCGGTGAACACTCCATACCTACTCATAAATAGCAAGAGAAGCAGGAATAGTTTGACAGTTTCAATTGCATGTGACGATATTCTAAGTGTCAAGTTGTTGAGGAAGAAGGAAGTGTAGATGTGCTACACTGGGAACTTTTCTCTGGGGTTTTATAAGAAGATATCCAGAATGTTATCTGTTAAAATAGAAAATGAAAGTCTTCATAAAATGTTCAGCCCAGTAGCTGTTTTATGAAAAATGACTCAATATTCATTTTCAAATTTTTGAAACTAAAACATGAAGTGTACGGTTATCATTTTAAAATAAATAAATAAAAAAAATCTGTGATTCCAGTCTTGGTATCAAATCCCAAGGAATTCATCCTTGTTTTAATGCAGAAAAATGTAGCTATATATAATTAATTCTATTTTTTTTCCATTATATGCTATGTCAGAATATATTTTGCCTCATATCAGAATAATGTGTATTATTTATTGGAAATTTTAAAGACTAATACATTATCAGTGCAATGATAATATAAACCAGGTGATAGAATCATGGGTAATTTAGGTTGAGAGGGAAGCCTAGTCCAACTCCCCACCCGAAACAGGGCTTGAGTTTTGAGTATATCAGAGGATGCGATTTACATCACCTCTCTGAGTACCTGTTCCAGTGTTCTACCACCTTCACTATGAAAACATTTTTCTTTATTCTCTTTCTAAATTTCCACTTGTTGCAATTTGTGTCCATTGCCTCTTGTCCTCTCAAAGTGTTTGGCTTTATATTCTTTACACCCTCCTTTTAGTTTCTCCTTTATTCTATTCTTTTTCAGAGTGAACAAAGCCAGTTCTCCTTGTATATCATGTTCTTCAAGACCCTGACCAGTGGAGTGCAGTGGACTCACTCCACGTCTCTCTTAAACTGGGGAGGCCAGCAATGGTCCCAGCACTCCAGATGTGTCTCGTCAGGGTTGAGAAGAGGAGACTGTAACTTCTCTTGACCCACTGACTGCACTTCTGACAGTACACTCCAGGATGTGGTTTGTTTTCTTTACTACCAGGACATACTGTTGACTCACATTCAGCTTGATATCCACTGGGTCTCCCAAGTATCTCTCTGTAAATCTGCTTTCCAGGCAGTCACCCATCAGCCTTTACCAGTTGTTGTGTTAGTCCTCTGAGCTGCAGGACTTGGCATTTCCCATGTTTGAGCTTGATAAGTTTCCTGTCAATGCATTTGCTTCACACTGCCAGCATCCTTCTTAACAGTAACCTTGCTGTTGGTTTGGTATCAGCCACACTCCCACGGTTTGATATCATCCATAAACTTTCTCAGGATGCATTGCATCTTATCATTCAAGTCATTAATAAAAACAAAAAACAGTACTGGCTCAATATATGTCCAGCTTCCAAGTATTCCTGGAAATTTGCCATTGCTTGGCCATTGTACCTCTGATTATGGCCTTTTCAGTTTGGTAATCTGAATGATTTTCTACTCACTTTACTGTCCACCTATCAAAGTGGTATTTCAGCAGTTTGGCAGTAAGATCTTATGGGAATCGGTACTGAAAGTACTGTTAAATTTAAGGTAAATCGTCTCAGCAGTGATCCTCTTGTTCACAAAGCCAGTCATTTCTTTGTAGGAAACAATGACATCATGCACACATGGAAAATCCATGTTGTCTGTTTTCAGCCACAGCTTTATCTGTTTCTTTTGTCATTTGGTCTCTTGCACCACTAAACAGTGTCCCCAAACTTTCTGTATTTTTAATTCTGTTGGTGACTATATATAGAAGTCCCTGTTGTTGCCTTTCATGCCTTTTGCTAGTTTCAGCTTCCACTTTCCTAAATTCATCTCTGCAAGCTAGAGCTACCTCTCTATATTCCTGCTAGGAATCCTGTCCTTGCTCCCTGCTCGGAATCCTGTCCTTGCTCCCTGCTCCTGAATACTTTTTTGCATTTGAGCTCAATCATGAGTCCATTGTTCACCCATGCTGGCCTTTGACTACTTACATATAGTAATCATTATTAACGATCATTACACTTAGTAATGGATGATCCTTATGCTCTGAGGAGGTTGCCATTGATCATCAGCTGTTCTGCTCCACTTTGCCCATCAAGAACTGTCTCCTATGGGATCCTTCCAGCCAAGTATCTCAAACACTGTCCTGAAGCCAAGACTGTGGTTCAACGATGATTGTCAGAGCTTTTTAAGAGAGGTTTAAGTCCCTCTTACAGTGTATTTCTAGGGTTTGACCCAGCCAAGTTGTACTTGTCTTCACCCAAATGGTCTGAGCCAAAGATATATTATAGTCCCATCTAACAAAAAGTCTAATGACCTTGAAACACTAAAATCTCCGGACTTGAAGATGTTAAGGTACCTACATTGATTTAAATGAAAGTTAGAATATTCCTGCACAGATATCTGGATATAGCCCTAAAATGCTTTGCATTTAGACAGTGTATTATGCTAATATATACTTGGTTCAAAGTTGAATGTCAGCAAAACTACATGTTCTGGGAGATGAACACAATTCACAGACCTGAGAGTGAGCGCATCCCATCAGGATGCATGGGTATGAAGGAATAAACCAATCCAGATGTAGTCTGGAGTGGAAACAGGAAATCCTTGCAAAATTTATCTCCACTTGCAGTCGGCAAGTGGTATCTACAAGATGAGTGATAGGAGCATTTCAGATTGCCTGTCAGGTTTTCTTGACTATTAATGGTGGTTACTAATGAAAAGCTAAGCAGACTAGTTTAGATCATTGGTACATTTGGATGACTACACAGTTTTAAAGATTTAAGATGAAAAAGGCTAACATGGATTTTATTCCTCTTCCCTAATTCAGCTTTTCTAGTACAGAAAGAAAAATAGAGTTATATGTATTTTTTCTATTCTTAGTCCAAAACCACTGGGTGCTGCCAGACAAGAAGACTCAAGAAACCTTTGTGTCTTTGTTTTCTGGAAAGCCAGGTGTCTGCTTTACTTGTGCTGTGTTAATGAAGCGCATTGGTCTGCAAAGCCACATAAAAAAGATTAAAATAGAAGGTCAACAAAGTATTGCCAGCTGAAAAAACTCCAGCATTTACAATTTGCAAGTCAAGAAAGATCTGTGAAAAGAATGAGAGAAGATTAAGTTTATGTCTACTGTGTGAACAATGTGAGATTTATGATGTCTTTACTATTCATAGTTTTATTTGCATGGGTTTTGAGGAAAAAGCATGTTTGGTAAATGAATTGTCCTCAATGAACAATCTTACCAAGTGGAGTTTTGACAGACATGCAACTCAGCACTGATCTATACTTCAGCTCAGATCTGTCATGCCTTTTTCCTTGATCTTTTGTAATCTTTCTGGATAGCATAAGAAATATTTTAATTAGATAATCATATTTTCATTCGTTCTCTTGTATGGGCTTTGAACTATCACTAGGGAAATGTATTTAGCTTTTGTCATCTTAGTCATGCTAACTTCAATATTCCACTCTATTTTTGTTCTGTGCAAATTTATGCATTCTTAATTGAGAGGCATAATATATTATTTGCTCAGAATAAGAGATAAAGTTTAAGGCATCCAAATTTCTTCTGAGTCCACATTAAGAAGGAGAAATCAGATTGTATGACTTTTTTTGTCAGCTTTCAAAATCTTCTGAAAAGGCAGGACAGACACCAAATCTCTTGTTTATGTATTGTTAGGCTACCTTTCTTTCTGAATTGATTGCTTTGTATGCATCTTTCTGATACATGCTGGTGAAAAATGCATTTATGCTATGTATGCTTTCTTATTTTAATTTTACATCCAATATAACTTGTACAGCTTTAGACTGATCTTTATCGCCAATGAAAAGGTACTTTAGGAATATTATTTGTAATACTTTATTAATTCAGAACAAGTCTGGAAGATTGCACTGAATGACAAGTTAACAGTATATAATGTAGTCTGAAGTACTTATATATGCAAATCTTCTTACTCTATTAATAGGTAACCTTAAAATCTCTGTGTTTGAAAAACAAGTAAGTCAGAAGGGTGCTCATAAGGTTATTAACTTTTTCTAGGGTATTTCAAAATATTTCTTTTGAAACTGTTATAGATAATTTTTGTGTCAAAAAGTTAAGAAAGATGTAAATCAAGATAGCGGGGGAGGGTATTATTCTAAATTATACTAATAATCTACTACCAGTTAATTCCCAAACCATCAAATGATAATCACAGCAAGCAAAACACAGCATGAAAATGAGAGCCGTTAGTGAGATAGGTATGATTTTGTGCCTGATTTCATTTGTTTATATATTTTTCTAATGAATCGCAACTAATTTAGTCAGATGGGTAAATACATTGTTAAATTCCACAATGAATTATATAGGAAGCACAGTAATGGATAACAAATCATGCCTTGTCATTATGTTGGCTTTGAAGAGTGAAAATAATTACCTTCGCTGACATTATAGTATGGTATACACACAGGTGTGTAGAAAATGGATTTTGAAAGTGCCTGAAAGCTCAGGTCATTAGTTTGTAAAGAACACCATAAAACCTGACCTCTCCAACTGGAAAGCCCACAGTAGGCTCGCGAAAGCTGAATACCCAAAGAACTACGTTACAAAGCAAGTAAATGCTTAAACAAATCATTTACTCTCTATTTCACCTCCATTATCATACACCTAATGCTTTGCTACCTTAATGGATGTGCCCTCATATCAGCAATGTGCAGAAAAGATGTGGTTTTCACTCACAGTCAGCAGAGGAACCTCAGGCTCTGCAGCCCACCAAGGTCACTCAGCCTCAGCAACATGACTCGGCCTCCATGGCTGAAATGCTGCTGGCAGCTGAATGAGGCAGTTTTGTGCTAGCTCAGATGTCTCCTCGTTCTCATTCTGCAGCCTCTGCATCTGCAGCATGAAGGTGAGTATCCTGAGAGGACTCGCATTTTTGACAGATGATAGAGTTCATTGCAAGGTGCCCAAAAATGACTGCATCTCTCTCTTTTGTACAATCTTTTAAAATGAGAGAAACCACAATATTCCCTTCCCTTCCCTTCCCTTCCCTTCCCTTCCCTTCCCTTCCCTTCCCTTCCCTTCCCTTCCCTTCCCTTCCCT
>WYDI02028959.1:4076-37855 GCA_009867235.2 Psittacus erithacus
CAGGACGAGAGTACAAGATACCCTTTCTAAACCTGCCCCATCACTCTGAATCCTCTTTTGTCTTAGAGCTGGGGAAAGAAGAAGTGAAAGTGTTTGATCCAAATTCGTTGGATGCTGATCGCTGCGAGAGCTGTTATGGGGCAGAGTCAGAGGACATTCGGTAACATCTGCACCTTTTTGTATCTTCTTGGCACTTGAATTCGTACTATTATGTTGCATTTGTTTTCTTTTCCAAATGTCTGTGAAAGTCTATGGAATTAAGTCGTCTTGGGCATGTGTTCAGAGAATGGTGAGAATTGTTGTGGCTTTTGTTATGCCTTTGGAAGCTGCACTCCTGGTTGTGAAGAACATGCAGTGTTAGGTTGTCTGATTCTTCTACATGCCTGTTTAAGGGCAGTGCAAGCTGCACAGACTTTGCAGTAGCGCAAAACTTATGTCTCAGCAGTCTGTGTCTTTTCTGGAGTTATTTTGTGTCCAGAGGGGAGAGCCAAGTAAGAAACCTGTTTTTTATTGTCATAAAAATGTTATCCTATGGTAGAAAGGTAATGAAAAAAGTTTGCCATTAACCCTCCTGCCCATTTTGACAGTGTTAGCCTAAGAAAGAGAGCAAAGGAGGAGTAGAAGCAGGCAGATGCTTTGTTCACATGGGGAAGTGCCAAACTGCTGAGAGCCGTGAGACACTGATGTTGGTTTTTTTAGCACGTTTCTTTGTAAAGGAGTGACTTGGCTGTCTCACTGGACAGGTAAAGCCCTCTTCAGAGTCAAGAACTGCATTAAACTAGCTTGCATCCTCATGCCAACATCTCACTACATCAAGAAGCTCAGGATCCTTTAGGAGCACTGTGCCACATTTCAAGATCTGGTGCCTGTTGTTTCTTTTATTGCTTTGTTGAAGAAGAATCCTCCAAGGATTCAAAGTGATAAAGATGGGAAGATGATATTTGTGTTTTTGCAGGTGTTGTAACACTTGTGATGATGTCAGAGAAGCCTACAGGCGGCGAGGCTGGGCCTTCAAGAACCCAGATAGCATAGAGCAGTGCAAGAGAGAAGGGTTTAGCCAGAAAATGCAGGAGCAGAAGAACGAGGGCTGCCAGGTGTATGGTTTCCTAGAGGTCAACAAGGTGAGACATGGGTTTTGCTGTGAACCTGCTGCATGATGGTGAGAACTGTGAAAAGGCAAAGTTCCTATCCTTCTCCAGCTCTAGGTGATCCCAGGCCTGGAATGTAATAACCCTGGGCTCAGCAGGTGCTTCTGCCTGTGAATGAGTTCAGTAGGAGAGTCAGGAAAAGTGGTGGGAAGGGGCTAATCCTGTGGTTGGTTTTGTGGGCTAGTGGGAAGCACACTGGTGGGAGGAGCTTCGCTTTTCCTACTGTTTAGCTGGTGAGTCGTGTTGCTGAGGTTTCTGGGGAGGAGAGACAGCTTCTCTGAGGTTGGAGGTTCCCAACTGCCCTACTAGTCTTAAAACAGAGGTTACCGGTAGAGGCTGAAGATAACAGAAACCAGCAACCTGCCAGCAGAAGTTTTAGTTTAGTGCTTTAATTTGCATGAAGCTTCTTTGTGTGGCTGTGTACATTGGATCACTGCTGCTTATTGTATTAATTGCTCACTCTCCTCGCAGTTACTCTCTCAACCCCTGTTTTGTGATTCCATTTTGTTTTTCCTGAAGCAACAGTCAGTTCCCTCCCAGTAAATTCCTCCTCCTTCTCATTTTTATGTCCACCAAAGTAACTTGCATAAAAGTTATTTTCAACATCAGTATGTGTTTATATAGATTCAGACCTTTTACTGAAAGATTACTTTTTCTTGCAGGTAGCTGGAAATTTTCACTTTGCACCAGGAAAGAGTTTCCAACAGTCTCATGTACATGGTAAAGTATTTTCTTTCCCTCTTTACTGGCCTTTAGCTCCAAGTGTACCTGACCTTTTTCTTTGAATTTCTTTGAATGCAGAATCATAAACTGGTTGGGTTGGAAGGGACCTTAAAGATCATCTAATTCCAACCCCCCTGCCATGGGGTCACCATATCTTTGCATTGCTGTCCATAATAGTAAAGGACTGTTTCAGTGGGAGAATGTTGTTGAATTGTTGTAACAAAGGTTTAGAACTGGCATGGACAAATAGAAAAGTGGTTTCTGGAGGTGCTGCCACATGGGTGGGGAAGAACTTGGAGGAGAATGAGAGACTGCTCTGAAACAGTCTCATTTGTTCCATAAAACTTTGCTGCTCTGCTGTAAAGCAGTCTCAAAGAAGGTGTTCAATCCAGGACCTGCGTATCAGTATCTCTGGAAGGGATATTTTGGAGAATGCCTCAGGAGAATTTTAAAGCAATTCAGAACTTTTAGAGTAAAATTCAAGTTACAAAGGTGTTCTTCAAGTACACATGTACATACACACACTGTGTCCAGAATAGCTTATAGAATCATAGAATGATTTGGACTGGAAGAGTCCTTTAAAGGTCATCTAGTCCAACCCCCCTTGAAAGAAGGTGGGACATCTTCAAGTAGGTCAGGTTGCTCACAGCCATGTACAGCCTGGCCCTGAACATTTCCAGGGATGAGGCATCTACCACTGTTCTGGGCAACTTGTATAAGTGTTTCACTGCCCTAATTCTTTGTACCTAGTCTGAATCTACCCTCTTCTAGTTTAAAAACAATTACCTCTTGTCCTGTTGCTTCAGGCCCTATTAAAAGGTCGCACCCTCTGGATGTGACCGTCTAACCAATTCCTCATCCACTGAATAGTCTACACTCCAAATCCGTATCTCTGTCCAAGTTAGAGAGAACGATGTTGTGGGGACTGTGTCAAAGGCTTTACAGTAGTCCAAATAGGCAACATCAGTAGCTCTCCCCTTTTCTGCTGATATAGTCACTCCATTGTAGAAGGCAGCTAGGTTGGTCAGGCAGGACTTGCCCTTGGTGAAGCTATGCCAGCTGTCTCAAATCACCTCCCTGTCCTTCATGTGCCTTAGCATAGCTTTTAAGACCTGATCCATGACTTTCCCAGGCACAGTGGTGAGGCAGCTATACAAGCCAATTCCCTCAGGATACTAGGATGCATTTTATCAGGTCCCATAGACAAAATGCAATGTTCAGGTTCCTCAGGTGGTCATGAACATGATCTTCTCTTACAGTGAGAGGGACTTTGCTCCCTTATATGTTTAGCAGGAGCTTGATAGAAAATATTTGTGGTTTAATAGAATGTTTGCAGTTACCTTGATCAGGTTTTTTGAAGTGTGACATTACATTTAATGTTTTGAATGCTGAATGTCAAAAGGACACAGTCTTTGGCTGAAGACTGGTTGTCATTTTTTAGGTCCCTTGGTATCTTCTCACTGGTAATCAAGAGCAAGTGACATAAATTCTTTTTTTCTGCAGACACTGCAGCCTCTTTCTCTGTTCCTTTCCTGGAGCCCTGCTTGTTGTGGGGCTGCTACTATTGCACAGGCCTTCTACAGATATCACTTCCTCATCTGAGCTCTTCTGCCCATCAAATAATGTGGTACTCAGCCCCCATCAGTTAAGGGCACTGTTTTGGTGTAGAGGAGATCCAGATCCCTTGGTAGATCACCTGTATGTTATTCCTTCCACAGAGGGTGTTTGTGTGAGCTCATTCTGACTTCTGACCCAAAGTGATATCTGCCAGGGAATAAATCATTTTCATCCCCAAACTGGATACTGGAGGATGATGTTCTTATTTCATCCTCAGCATTGCTCAGGACTTTTCTTTTTACGCTGGTAAGCTCCTTTAAGTGTCATAAGCGTTAAGCATTGTCTTGGTGCTGAAAGATGCAAAGTCTCACCCATTCCTGTGCAGGTAGACAAACTGTTTTCAAGTTACATCAGGTCTGTTTTGGAGACCACAGATGTGATGTTTACATTTGTCACTGCACTATAATCCACCAGAGCTCAAATCATAGCAGCTGTTTGGAATGCCTATCCTTTTTTCAAGCAGCTGTCTGGAGGCTCTCTGTACTTTTCATACTTCTCCAAACCAAAACCCATGCTGTTGTAGAAGCAGCACCAGGGGTACAGCATGTGGCAAAGGGTATTGAAATTGCTGTGTGAAGGATTCAGAGGCCCAAATGTGAGGAGATATAGGTCTATGACAGTTATTGGTTAGTCATGCATGGTATTGAATACATGTGAATGGTCTTCCTAGACAAACAAAAATGGAGGTTACTTCACCTCCTTTGAGCTATGCCATCCAAACATGCATTCCCGCCACCCTCCATCTTTCCAGGTATTTGCCTTTGTTGGAATATCGCAGTGGCATGAGCAACAGCAACCTCATGGTCTGCTGCCTTGTCTGTGTATCAGGTGTGATGAAAGAGGCACAGGACTGGTTAAGGACAAAAACTTGTTACCCAGCTTTGAACTTTGATGTTGTGAATCTGGAGTGCACTTCTGGATCGCTTTGATTGCTCCTAAAATGACCTTTCTGTTATCTTAAGACTGAAAAATAATCTTAACTATAACCAGCATTGTCCTCGGGCATGCTGCTTTGGAGCTCACTTAACATATGTGGGCATCCCACTGTATTTTTCGTTTTGGTAGTTAATTCCTGCAGTTTTGTTTCTCTGTTACACTACAAATGGTTGCTTGTCCCTGTATCACTCCTTTGGCTAGCCAGGGAGTCGTTTGCCTAAAAAGCACACCAGCAAAGCTGTTACTCTTCTCCTTTTTGGTACATGTTTTAAATGCTGCTCTGTCTGAATCTCTGTATCATTTTATGGAAAGGATCTGAATATTTCTCTTTTCTCTCCTACTCTGCTCATTTTTGCAGTGCACGCTGTTGAGAGTAAGTGTTGCTGTATCCTTTGTTTTTTGTCCCCTCCAAAACTTTTGCTACAGAACTAAGGTAACTTCAGTTATTTGCTGTGCCCATGAATCTCCTTTGAGAGGAGCTGTTGATCTAGGCTGGGAGTTGAGGAGATTTCCTGCAAGCTAAAAGGAGAGGCATCCCGGGTCATTCTTCTGTGGTAAATGAGGGCACCAGGTTGAAAAGGTTGAGAATCTTTGTCTTAATCAATTTGAATATATGAGTATTGGAGATAAAGTGTTGGGAGATTAATAGTTGCTGTGTGCAGATAATGTAATTGAGGGGGACATGGTGACAAGTGGGAGAGACTTCTGCCTTTTGAAGTCAGATGGGGTAATGATCTCATTGAATCTCATTTGTACAGCAGACTAGAGAATTTCTCCTAGGAATTCATGCTAATCTCAGAATACTTGGTAGGAGGTTTTCCATGCGTTTGTTAGCCATTGGATTTTTTGAAGGGTGATCATTCAAGGTTGGGATGTGGCGTTTCAACTCGGGAACATCTGGTAGAGGGCTCAAGCTTTTGGATTTGCTCACTCCCTCCCCTATCTGCAGCATTTTCTGTGTTGCTCGTTGCCTCAATCCCCTCTTCACAATGCATCCTTATGCCACTCATCCCCTTCCTGTAAGGTATTTACTTGTAGAAAATTCATCCCCAATTTGAAAATGGGTTTCTCAGCTCACCTTGGAGCACTGTGTTTGGGTAGCTGTGTCTTGGGTTTCTTGCAGTCTTCATGTGCTTATTGACAGAGTTCTGACTGGCCTCAGAACAGTGCTGTTAACCTGTTTTACAGTTAAAGGACTGCATTTTGGTGTCTGAGGAGGCTTTGTGGTTGTTTGGCTCAGAAATGTGGGAGAACTCTTCAGATAGCAGTTCTTAAAACTTTGTTCCTAAAAGAGTGAAGAAAACTAATTTATACAAAGCCAAACAGACTTGTTGACAAACCTGAGGTGTTTTACAGGTCTCTTTATTTTGTCTAGCTAGGCACTTACTTGCAGTTACAGGAAGGAAGAAGTGTGTTTTTATGTTTCTTCAGGAATAACAGTCTCCAGTCATAGCCGACAAGTGTCTTAAGGTCTTCTGTTTATTGTCGAAACAGGCTAAGCCACTGCACTCTTGACTTAAGTGCAAACAGTCCTGCAGCATGAAGCAAGGTGTTGCAGGTAACCATTAAGAAAACCAGCACAGCATAATCCCAAGGTCACTTGTCTCTTCTTCCCTTTGCCTGCCCACCATTTCACATCTGTTTCTGACCATTTCACATCTGTTTCTGACCATTTCACATCTGTTTCTGAATTTTTAGTCGCAGTTTCTTTTTTAAAGCCAAATGAGTTCTTTGCTCCAGCTGCAGCTCAGGCACACAAACCCCTGTGATAGTGGTAGTGGCTTGCCTGCTTGTCAGAGACAGCAACAGGGCTGTCTGAAGCCGCCGCAGCTCTGAGCTCTTTGTAATGCAGAACCATTGCCTTAATTCAAGTGACTGCAGCCTTAGTTTCTGAGCATTGAATATTTTAGCTGTGACATGCAAAGGCCTCTCCTAAATCTTTAGGAGGAGTATCATTCAGGCTTAGCATTTCCTTTCCTGACTCTGTATTCTCAGTTTTGCATGCAGATCTCTTTGGGTTTAGTAAGGGTTATATAGGAATACAGGTAAAGATTCTGGTGTTTTATTGAAAGATGTTAATGGAAAAAAGATTGAGTTGACAGTGCACTTATGTTAAGTGAATGTTTTAAAGGAGAGGCAAGTTCCAATCAGTTCTTTAGCTTTGTAGCCTGTCTTGTGCTAGGCTGTGTATTGGAAGCCCTTCAGAGGAGCAGCGCTTGCTGATCTGACTCCATCAGCTCCCAGAATAATAGCCTATGATTTTGAAGTGTGTTTTAATTTGCTAAGGTGCAAGGTGAGGTCTTGCTTCCTGAGTGTGAATTTACTTGGTAAAATGTGCCGTGGCCTCTGGCTACTTTAAGGTCATTGTGTGACTTTGGCTAAACCTGGTAGGAGCAATACTGAAATCAAGTTCTATTTTCACCCTGCGACTGATGTTTCTGGCATTGCATAAAGTCAGATATAAGTAGCCAACCAAAAGATACCTGTTGCCTTCCATTGCCTGTATCTTTGCTAGATCCCTTCTGGGGATGCATGCTGCTGCTGGTGTTGTCATACTGCTGTATGCAGGGCAGGCCAAATTCCCCAAGCCCTAGCATTGGTGACAGTCCCCTTGGCCCTGCCAGTGCTTGCCAAATTCCCGGTTCAGGCCATCCTCACAAAGACTTTTCCTTTCCCCGTGTGTTCTCTGGGCAGCAGTAACAAGGCTGATAGTCAGAGTGCTGGGAGTCGCCAAGGTGATGACAATTTCTTTAGGGCACTGGCACCTGATGTTAAGGCACATGCTCTGCTCAGTTGTTAGTTCAGATCTGTTGTGCCTCTGTTTTACAGTAGTGAGGAGCTGCATGTGTCAGGTGGTGACTGAGGTAACAGTGCAGTTTTTCTGTCTTGCCCCTGGGATCTTGTTTTTGCCCTAGATTAAGAAGACATTCAGGTGAGGACTGAAATACCTAATTTGAAGTAACCCCAAATTAAAGTTCCTTTCCCTCACTGTAGCAGTGGCTAGTCTCTGTCAGCAGGGAAATTGCAGCGGTTTCATCTGTCACATGCCCTACTGCAAGCAAGAGAAAAACCCAGGCAATTTTCTTGCTGTTTTAGATCGCGATGGACATGAGAGGAGCTCCCTTATAAGCTAGAATAAGGTAAATAGATCTGCTGTTACCACAGTGTGAACTATATTGTTACACTATTTTTCTATTACAGTTCATGATCTGCAGAGCTTCGGACTTGATAATGTAAGTGTTGCCAAGATAGCGTTCTTGTTTTCTTCATCTGTTTTCCTTCTGGATTTCTTCCCTTTTGCTCCATTGAGATCATAGTGTTCTGATTCTGGCTGGATTTGGCTTTATGAGTGTCAGCAGTGCCTGGGAAGATTTCACACAGGGCTCTGAAGTACATTCTGAGACATCTGCATGTTGCTTGGCAAGCCTGTTCCCCTCTACCTGAGACTGCCTTGCTCCTTAATTTGTGCTTCCCAGTTTTCTAAGGTTGACAGTTTCACAACTGCTTCTGGATCTATTGGAGTTTACCTTGTGGTGGGAGGAAAGCAGGTGATATTCATGCCTGTGCCACCAGGGCAGCTGACAGTATGCTGCAACTATGGCAGGGGCAGGCAGAGGAGTGGGTGAGAGAGCCTCCTCTATAGATGGGTAGGAAAGGCATCTACATCTGGTGATTTCCAGCAGGGAAAGGAGAAATTCCAATATTGGAGTCTCCCATGAATAAAAAAGGTTAACAAGTGCTTTTGAGTTTACTGTCTGGACACACAGAGTAAGGGAGGACCTCTCTGTTCCAGAGCCATGCTCAGAAAAATACACAAATAATTGATTTTAGGCCCCTTACCTTACACCCTGGATGCTGTGCAGTTGAGTTATTGACGTTTCCATTTCAGATCAATATGACGCACTATATCAAACATCTCTCCTTTGGAAGGGATTATCCAGGCATTGTGAACCCTCTGGATGGGACGGATGTCACTGCACAGCAAGGTAAAAGCCAGCTGAGAGAAATCTCCTTTGAAATGGCTGTATTAATAAGGAGCAAAGTTCCCAGTCCTTAACAAGAGCCTTAACAGTATTGTGCAAAATGTGGACTCCTCCACGTTGTGCTCTTTCTGCCTCCATTCATCTGGAACGAATCTGCCAATGTGTTTTGATTCTGTGAGCTTTCTGAAAGATCTCTCTTTTCAGTGTTCATGGATGCCCAACAGCAGGTACAGCACATCATTATTAGATGCCTGCATCAGTCCTGTCTAGGTGTGGGCAGTAGGAGGTAACCAGAAGATGCTGCATAGAGAAAAAAAGCCTAATTGGTAGTTGCTGGAGAGCTGTGGTATCTGACTGACCTTCATCTACCCAACAGTAATAGCTGAACAGCAGCAATGAGGTTGAAATATTGCTGGTCTTTCTAGATGGCTCCAGTTTGCTGGCTGGAGAAGGAAAGGCAATTCTCTCCTCATGCTGCTACTGCTCAAACTGTTATCTTGGTTTATTTACACAAGCGTGCTCGTGTGCCTTTTCCACTTCATAAACCACTGCAGACATCAATTATTTGTTTAGATCCACTGAAGTCTGCAGAAGTCTTTGTTTGCAGGTACTTGGGATGCTGGTATATACTCAAATTGGAGAAAGAAGTTGTTTGCTTTAAAGCAGTGGTAGAATTGTTAATCCTCCCTGAATCCCTTCCTTTAAATTTTCCACCATAGATTTTAATTCTTGAACCCAAATCAAAGGATGATGCTTAAAGTAAAATACAGAAAAATGAAAAGGTGTCATAATCCTTGATACAACCGTGGTGGCACAGTTTATCTGTGGAGTAACAAACTCTGTGAGAGAGGACCTGTAGCTGGCTGGTAAAATTCTTTCTGTAAGCTGAAGCTTTCCAACCTGGGCCTCGGAGAACCTGTTGACAAATCCTCAAGGAATTAGGACCAATTAGGAATAATTCCTTGATGATGTTATGACATTAAATATAAAGGTTTTTATATGCCAGAATAAAAATTTTCAAGAAGTTGTAGTGGTAAAACAGTAGTAAAGTAACTGGTTTGTAGAAAGTTTTCCGTTTAGTCAAGGCCAAAATGCAAGTGGCTTTGGTTGGGACAGGAACAAGATTCACTTTGGCAAAAGGAAGATTTATGCCAGCCATTAACTTTACTGCTCTTGAAAACCCCCAGGAGCTGTTGTGCAGAAGGATGTTCTGTGACAAGTTGAACAAACCCAGGTTGTGTCTACCTAACCTGTCAGTTAAGCTTTCCAGCTCTTCCATGGTTATTAACTGTGTCTCTCTGTCTTTGCTTATAGCTTCCATGATGTTTCAGTATTTTGTCAAAGTGGTTCCCACGGTGTATATGAAAGTAGATGGTGAAGTAAGTACCTTTTTCCCTATTGTTTTGGCAAGCAACACAATCTGCTTGACTTTCTTCATATCACCACCCCTGCAAGAATAACAGTGTCTGTGGTGTAATATTACCTGTAATGTCACAGCAGTGATGAACCAGATTTTAGCCTTCTCAATCCCACCTAGCTCAAAATGATCATGTGTTTTCATCACGTTCCCTCGTGAATCCCTCATAGTGCATGCTTGGGAGAAGTCAAAGCAGTAAGGAAATCATAAATATGTTCTTTGGGGAATAACCCAAGATCAGCTTATCTCCAATTTAAAAACTCTTTTAGCCTTCAAAAGAGGGTGGGTAGATTTTCCAGCCCTGCTTTCAGAATATGTCCTTATTTTGGAACAAGTAGGATAAAAACATTACTGAGAAGATAGCAGGGTGAGGTGAAGATCCTGAGAACAGAAACTGTGTCCTTCTGCAGCCCTGGTAGTCTCCTGACTTTTTGTACTATTTCCTCTTTCCTCACTCTTGAGTACATACAGCTTTCTTACGTCAGTGCAGTCTCTTGAAACATGCTGAGGTGGACTATGTCTTGGTATAGGATGTCTTGGGGCTAAGGTCGAGAGGGACAGCTTATGCCATTACCTGCTAGCAGAGACTAAAACAGTCCAGTCTGGGGTCTCATGCATCACTTGTCCTTTGGCTAGCTGCGGCTTTAATGCTAGCCTGTAGTAATAGACCTGATCCTGATGGTGCTGTTTAAGACCCTTTGTAACAACTTATCAAGGCCCCCACAAGTGAGTGGGCAGGGCTACATTGATATAGATCACCTAACACATGGTTTAGTAGCCTAATAGTAGCCCTTCCTATCCCCTGTTAACTAAGCAATGTTTGCTGTGTTTGCTTCCTGCTAGGTGGTAAGAACTAACCAGTTTTCAGTTACACGACATGAGAAAATAGCCAACGGGCTGCTAGGAGACCAGGGCCTGCCTGGCGTATTTGTGCTCTATGAGCTTTCACCCATGATGGTGAAGCTGACAGAGAAACACAGGTAAGAGGCATCTATTTAATTTGTTCTCCATTGATTTTCTCTTTGCATAGCTTAAAACTCCATCCTTCCTTAGACATGACCATGCAGATGCCTGAAAGCCATCCAAGCCCCTTCCCAGTCAGTGGAGAGGAAGAGACACTCTCAAATGTCCTTCCTCTCCATGTGAGCAGCTGGAAGGATAGGAGGTATTCTGATAGTATCTGAAGTGTTTTAATCCGGTATCTAGATGAAGAAGGAAACTGGAGCAGTGAGCTGAAGTCTGATACAGTGGTTCTTGGATCAAACTGATTTCCTTAAAGTCTTTTTTTCAGTATGAAGACTAGATTTATATAGCATACCCATCTTGCCAGCAGCAGCAGCTCCAACCTGGTTACTTGCTCTGCGTTTGCTATAGCTTTTCTATGTGTCATAGTCAGTGTGGAACCTCTTTCTTTTCTTCAGGTCCTCCATTAATCACAGGCATGTAGTTACAGGGGAATGGGAGGTGTTTTAGCTGTTTGATCTTTTAGGATTATAATAAAAGACAGCCAATGGCTGCACCTTAAAATATATTAAGAGATGCTTAGGGATTTCGTTTGAGTTGCAGAAGTCTGCTGTGCATTCTGTCTCGGTAGGAATGGATAAAATCTTAGGGATTAAAAGGTTTATACATTCAGTACTTGCCTCCAAATGTTACTGTTGAGCTCATTAGAGCACACTGCTCTAATGCTGCCCAGTGCCACTCAGTAAAAGTCTCAGTGACAAACTCCATTCTGTAGGCAATAGGGGTTATTTGTTAAATCTGTTGTTATCATTAATATTTGTATAATGCATACTTATGTGCTATGATGAACATTATTATAATTATGAATTAGTTTTTATGAGTTAATTGTTACTTATTTGACAGTATCTGAGCTCTTGCTGGTTGTTCAAATTGTTTTCCTCATTCTAGGTCCTTTACACACTTTCTCACTGGAGTTTGTGCCATCGTTGGAGGCATATTTACAGGTAGGAGCTCAGGTTCCTGTCCTGTGAAAGCCACCTCAATGGATGCAGGGTAGTCTGGAGTCTGTTGTGCAGGAGACCCATTCTGAGCTTTTCTGTGGTCCCAAACAAGCACTGAATTAACAGTCTCCTTCAGTGCTGGAGAGATTTGGGGAAAATACTGTAGAAAGAACAAAAGGCATCAATTTATTTTGCGTTGTGTCCTTGGTAAGTAAACATTATGGTTTCTGGTAAAGGGCATCCATCAAGGGCAGCGTCAGGTAGAGTAAAGTTACTGTGAAATGAGAAATGGGAGCCATGCCCTTAACAAGGAGGGTTAAGGCAATGACATTGCATAAAGCTCAGCATCAGCTTCCTCTCCAAACTATTCTCACTCATCAGTAAACACACATGACTTGACCTGTCTCATTTTTACCTCTGGGAGAGAGATCTGTTTTTGGGGAAGCATGGTCACCTCTGTCCTGCAATCTGGATCTTGGCTGCCCTCATGAGATTACCACCTTATTCTGAGCAGCAGCAGCTGTTTTCTGTCTGGGGGAGCTGGAATTTGTTTCCACTGACAGAAGGGTTTGTGTTTGATTTCTGTGGTAGTTGTTCTCTCTTTGAGGGATGTCTGGCTTGATCCATTCTTTTTCTTTCCTTTTAGTTGCAGGACTCATTGACTCCTTGATCTATCACTCAGCACGTGCCATCCAGAAGAAAATTGAACTTGGGAAGACAACATAAATAAGCAATGACCCCACAGAAAAACCTCTAAGGAGAACTAAACAGGTTTTTTGAAACACAAGTGATCTGAATGCACAAGAAAAGAGGGTTTGAATCTCCAGATGGCCCTGACCACACTTAGGTTCCTGTCCCATCATTCTTTATTTGGCATTAATAGGTAGATGGAACTGCTTGAACCTTGCTGCTATAAAGATTAGCCATCTTGTCTGGCTGTGCAGACCCTACTGTAAAAACCCCTTTTGTGTCAGTCCATGTTCATCCAGTTCCACCCCTCTCCCTGAAAGAGACGCTGGAGATACTGCATTGTGTTTGCCTCCAGGAATAATGTACTGTATTGTCATGAGACCTGGAATGGATTAAAATTGCCACCAAATAATCTTCCCAGCAACACCATCTGGCTTTTAACGTTTCTTAGAAATGTGTCTGAGTGCTGATGCTGTATGCCAGATCTCTGTGCCAATGTGCTGTATTCCTTCCAGCTGTCCTGGGGCAACATGGGGAGACATAGCACTTGGGGTGTCCTTACTGTACTGTGGGGCATTGCAGTTGCTCCAGATTGCTCTTAGGAAAGATGCAAGTTGATGTTTCAGCAAAAAACCAACTGTTTGGAGTTTTAATTGATTTTTTAACTCTGCTTGTGTTTTTCACTTCCCCTCTGTTTATATGTTGAAATAAAGCCCATTCTCTGCGTGTTTTGGTAAAGCATTTGGAAGAATAATTGATCTGAACTAAGGCTGGTACTATTTGAAATTTTCATTTAAAAACACACTTGTGGCGAAGTGTGTAGCTGTCATGGGGGTTGGGTTTTTGTCTTTTTAATGACTTACGCAAGTGAGTAAAGTGCTTGGTCTGTGAAGTTATAGTGGGATAAATTTGAAAATAATGTGGAAAAATGAAATACTGTGGATTCCTGCCTCATTTTGAGGCACACCAGAATCATTGCTCTTAAATTCCAGCTCTGGATTTGCCTTGGTATTAACCTGGTCCAAGCAGTCGGTCCCACAGTGCACACTGTGGTGGGCCCAGGATCAGATAATGCAGAGTGAAAGCTATTCTATGATTAATTTGAAAGTAGTTTTTGTTTTACATTTGAAACAAGGATATTTAATAAATCTGTGGGGTTGGGATTATATAATATTATTACAGTGTGAGGAAGGAGATGCGCTACCTGTATGTTTTATGAGGAGCCAGAAGTGACCTGAGCAGCTTCAATCCCTCAGCAGAGCACACAGCTTGGTACCTAGTCCTTTTAATCAGGAGAAGGAAGAGGAATGGAAATAATGCAGCAAGAGTTTAACCCACAGTTGGGCTGTTACCTGCTATCAGTTGTCTTTCATAAGAAAAGCCAGCTTCTTGGAAAGCTCAGGAAAACATTGAGCACATCGCACAGAGCGTGGCTTAACGCTGAGAGAAAACGGGGAAGGTGAGGGGGTATGTAAGTGCAAGACTTGGACCCAGTGTGGGAAACTGGGTATGACCGAAGAGGAACAAGACATACAGAAATGGAGATTCTACCTAGAGAGGTAAAAAATCATTAAAGCTAGTAATAGAGGCTTCTGCTATTAAAGAGCTTATGAGTAGGAGAGAGTCTATTAAAATGTGGTGATTTTAATAGACAGTAAGACCAAGTGACTCAGCCATGGAAAAGCTGAGTTTGAGTCAAGGATGTTCATGTTTGTGATAGAATGAAGGGAAAGTACATCTTGCTAACCCTGCTTTGGAGGAGAAGGCCTCCATTGGGGAGCTGCCTCCAGGGTCTACAGTCTTGTTCTGCAGATGGAGCTGAGGCAGATGGTGCTGTCTTCCCAAAGCAGTAATAGCTCAGTAATAGAGCAAATAATAATAGATTCACCTGTGTTTTCAAAGTTTATTCAATGTAAGATCAGTTAAACTGTACTTGATTCTGCTGTCTTCAGACAGCTTGCTTGTATTCTATTCCTTTCTTACTCTTCGTTGATAGAGCTTCAGAGTTTTTTCCTTAGTTATAAAAAGACTGCCTAAAAACCAACTATAAACATCCCTCAAAAGCTCCATCATGCAGACAGCCACCCCCACTGCTGTGACCCACTGGCTTTGTTGCCACTGCAGGAGCACGCACAGCAGCTCGCACACTCCACATGCACTTCCAGCTTCATGTCTCTCCTCTGCCAACCAGAATGGGCAGAGCCATGTCCACTGAGTGTCCAGCCACATGCAACATCTCTCGTGCCATGAGAGTGTGGCACCCAGAGTGCCCAGCTGGTGGGAGCATCGCAAGCAAGCTAAAGAGCGGGGGGAGCTGCCAGTTCTTGCACTAACAGCCTGGCTTCAGTCTCTTGGAGATGCATCATCTGTAGAATAAAATCCTGCCTTCAGCTGCCAGTCTCTTGATGAGGCTGAATTCGACGTCAGCATCGTGGACCCTTGTCCTGCGGAAGGCTCCGGACCAGCGGTTCTTCTCCCAGTAGTGGTGCCAGTTCCCTTCAGTGTCTGCTCCGAAGCCAAACACGGAGACCTGCGCACGGCAGCCAGAGCCATCACTGCAGGACACTGGGCTGGAGCACACACACAGGCAATGCAGTGGTGGCACGGCAGCAGCGCCCGGTCCCACAGGTGTGCTTACACTTACCTGCTGGCAGGCATGCAGGGCGAAGAGCAGGGCTATGAAGCCGGTGGAAGGGTATCGCCCATGGTGCTGCATCCAGTTGTCTTGGATGTACTTGAGGAAAGCTGGGCTCAGGATCAGCACCTGAGTGGGGAGTGGAGGAGCCACCATGCTGTGACAGGACAGCCAGCCCCTGCCACCAGTGCAGTTCCTGCTCACTGGCTCTGCCCACATCTAGCTGAAAACCAAGCCTGGGCTTGCCCTGGCAGCTGAGTATCCCATAGGAGCTGGAGCCCTTACCTTGTTTCTGTCCGCTTTGATGAACTGTTTCACTCTCATGTATGTGCTGCAAAAGCCAGAGGACAGCAGTGAGCAGGGGTCCTTTGGTTTCACCAGGACCTTGGTGCCCTACTGAGGCACCAGGGTCTCCAGGACCACCTCACACCATCCCCAGGGGCTCCAGCACAGTACATGCTGTCCTCCGAAGCCAACGCACTGTGTGAGCTCTCCAGTGGAGAAGGTGCTGGCCAACCACTGCAGGTCCAGTGGCTTGAAGGGGACAAGGACGAGGTGGATGCCAGGCTGAAGGTCCACTGCACTCTCTGGGTACATGAAGTGATGGGTTGTTCTCATGCCAACATCCAGTTCAAAGCCAGCAATCTTTGCCCTGTTCATCCTGGAGGACAACAGGAAGAGACATCCTAAAACAAAGGTGTCATGCTGGTCCCAGGCTGCTGGTCCCACCAGGCAAGGACACCAGGTCACCTTGGCCAGCAAAGAGGGGACATAGGTGACTCAGGATGGCTGGAGGTTGGGGCACACCAGGATTCTGGGGAGACAGGGAGAGCCCAAACCCTTCAGGTCACCCACCTCAGCACCCAGTCGTGCGCATCAATCTGCCGCCCATGGCTGGAGCCCTTCAGCCGCCCGGAGTTCCCCACCACTGCACAAGTCCTGCAGTGATTCAGGTCCCACACGCTGCCAGTTGGAGCCGGGAGCACAGTGAAGAGCTGCCAAAGTATGGCCTGGAGCTCGACACCCCTTGAGGGACCCTGCAGTGTCTGTGCGGGGAAAGGGCAGAGACAGGCAGCATCAGCCCCCAATCAGTGCCCTGAAAGTGGGGGAGCCCTGCTGCTCCTAGCAGAGCCCTGGGAAAGGCACAGGAAGACCCAATGGGATGTTAGGAAAAGGGTGCAGGACAGCTCTGAGATGGCGTGGGGGGACAGTGAATCCTTGCACCCACTTTGTCCCTGCTTTTAATCTTGGTCCTGCCACCACAAGCAGAACCAGGAAGAGCCCCGATCTCCCACCCATGCCGCTACTCACCAGCCACCAGTGAACCACGTCAGAGGAGAGCTCCTGGGCTGTGCCTGTCAGCAAAGGCACTATGGTTGTGTTGTAGCGGGCATTGAACCATGCAGAGCCGTTGGTGCTGGTGGTGCAGTAGGCAGCAGGGGCATCAAGGTGGGAGGGAGCCTGAGGGAAGGGGCTGATGCCACCCCTGGGGGCTTGGAAGCATTGCCACAGGACCAGCAGCAAGCACAGGGCCAGCACCACTTGCATCCGCCTCTGGCGCAACATCCTCACACCATCTGCAGTGAGATGTCACGGGGACCAGTGGCGGCAGCACCACTGGACCCCTTCCCACCCATCCTCCCTGCCCAGCCTCCTGGGACAACCATTGGCTGCTCACCAGTACTGCAGGGGACCTGAATTAGTCTGGTTCTGGTTTCCTTTTCAAACAAACAGCATTATTGCTGTGCTCTGCTTCTGGCACAGCCATAGTTACTTAGCCTAGGCAGGGCTGGCTGGCAGCACATGCTGTACAAGGAGCTACTGTTTGCCTGTAGCACTTTCAGGGTCTGCAGATTGACCCCTGAACAAGCAGCAAAGCATCATCACCCCTATCGCCAGCCAAACCCCTCCAGAGCAGCAGCCCTCTGCCCATGGAGCAGCTCCTCTACTGTAAAGCCCTGCCACCTTCTTCCATGCACACCAGCACCGGGGAGCAGCCTCTGGGCACAGAAGCCCCTTGGCCTCCCCACTGTGACTGTGCTGGTGGCAAATCACCCCCTCCTCAGCCTGGGGATTTGCAGCTTTGAGGGTGCTGAACCATTGCCAGGAGGCAGGAGCAGGAGGTACCAACTGCTGTTTGTATGCATGAACCTGTCTTAAATACCTGTAATTACATGACATTTCTGTTCTCTGTCTAAAGCACTTAAGTAAGCCTAAAGTCAGGCTGAAAAAGGTTTTCTTGTCCTCAGGGAGTTCACAAAGTGCTCAGCCTCTCAGGGCCTGCCTCCTGTGGGCTAAGGAAAGCGTGAGGAGAAGGGATGTGATGACAGCCTCCAGTTCGGGGAGAGATGAAGAAGCAGGAAGGGTGTCCCCCCTGTACTGGGGAAGGTGAAGGAGAGAAACCTGCTCCTGCCTTTATCCTCTGCTCCCCCCAGTCGCCTGGGTGCCGTGGTTCCTGCAGCACAGAGGTACCTGCTTGCTGTGGCGTCCAACCAGCTGCACTCAAAGAGGAGCTGCAGGACACACGCCTGACAGCAAAGCCTCTGCTCCGGGTGCCCAAGTGAGGAGCAGAAGCAGGAGAGGCTGGGGAGTGGTTGGATGATCCTGGGTCACCACAGCAGCTCGCACTGCAAGCCTGCCCTTCCAAAACACAACTGAACCATCAGCTCTTCTTGAAGAGAAGCACAAAGAAGTTATCACCACCACACAGGAAACACGGATGTGGGTGCTCCTGAGCAGGAAGCAGCTCTGAAATATCATCTCCTCACCCACAGGCTTGGGGGGACCGTGAAGGCCCCCAGCGCCCTCTCTGCTGGAGGCTGCATGGCCGGTGCCAGCAGCTCCATTAAGCCCTGAGCCAGGGGACTCAGGCAGAACAGTGAATATTTCATGAAGCTCTTTGCAGTCACCGTCCTTTGGGAGGACAGGGCCCTGCCAGGCACAGCGGAGCAGCCCATCCCCTGTCTGTGCCCATGTGCAGCCCCTGCTCCATGGATGGGACTTCTCCACCTGCATCCACACCCCCATGACCGCTGAAACACCTCCTTCCCCCTGCCCCGTGTCCACAAGTGCTCTCGCCTTGAGGTTCCCCAGCCCAGTGCCATCAACCACAAGCCACTGCCCCTGCCCCAAAGGACATCTCCAGGAGCTCCCCAAGCCCGGCAGCCAGGAAAGAGAACCCAGCCAAGTGTTCTCAGGGCCCCTCACCTTCCTGGAGTGAGCACTGCTGAGCAGGGCCGGGTGAAGGGGATGCTCCCGAGCTCGGTGGCCTCGTCAGCGCTTGTTGCAAGCTGCAAAATGCACCACGGGAAGAGGAAGTGTTCCCCATTACTGTGACGTGGCAGAAAACAGAGCCTCGCGGTGAGCGGCGCAGTGAGGTCAGAGCTGCTGTCCCTCCTGCATGGTACCCATCACCCTGATGTCCCAGCACAGGCCCAGCGCACCATGGCAGCCACTGGTCCTGCTGGATTTGGATGCCCTGGCCATGTTCTCAGGGCTGAATCAAGAAATTCATCACTGCAGTGTTTGTCTGAGGGTGGGAGAAGCTGCATGGAGTGGAACTGCCCTCCTGGGCCTGAGGGTCACAGAATCATAGAACAGTTAGGGTTGGAAAAGGCTTAAGATCATCCAGTTCCAACCCTCTGAAAGGGACACCACACACTAGACCATGTCACCCAAGACTCTGTCCAGCCTGGCCTTGAACGCTGCCAGGGATGGAGCATCCCCTGCAGACGCTGACACCAGCGATATGAAGGTCTCATTCAGCTGGTTTCTTTTCCTCACCTGAATGAGATTTGGGCTCAGAGAGGACAGAGAAAAGCTGTGAAATGTGCCTCAGCAATGGAGAGAACACAGCCTGTGGAGAAAAGCCATGGGAGCTGAACTGTGAGTAATGCTATCCAAGGGGGGGTCAGACCTCTTAGCTCTCATGCCTGAGAGGAGGTTTGGTGCCTGAGGGAGAGCGGTGAAGAGGAAGGTGTAACATCTCAAACCGGAGCAGTCCCATGAAATGCAGCACCAAAGAGACGGTGTTGAGCGGTAGTGGGCTCAAAGGGCCTCTCCACCTTTGCTGGAGGGGGCAGGCACCAGAGCAGCAGCGCCCTGAGCTGCCGCAGAGCACGTTTTCCGGGGCGCAGACAGGGAAACCCGGGCGGGAGGGATGAGGGATGGCTCAGGCGCCGCAGGGTGGTGCTGGCTCCACAGCGCTGGCTCGCCTCATTCTATTCCTATTCCCCACCTAGCTGCTGTATTGGGAACAATAGGAGTTGGGAGTTCATGTCCGAGCCCCACATTCACTTGAGCCGCTTGAACTCATAGCCGCAGATTGACATTAATTTATCAGACCTTACCGAGTCAGTAATGTCATGTAAAAGAGAACTGCATTTAACAACTACTTATATTGCAATAGCCTACACTGAGTGTGCTCAGCCCTCAGCAGAGGCCCCTTTCCCAGGGGTCTGCATGCCAGCTCCAGAGCCTCTGCCCCCAGCTCCCCGTCCTGCTCTGCTTGAGATGATGCATGAGCCAAGCTTGCCGGGTCCCTGTGGCTCCCAGCAAGCTCCCTGGCTGATGCTGCATGGTGAGCATGGTGGGTTTAAGCTCCCTGCGGGCAAAAGGGGAGTTCAAGCTTGTGTGTGGATTGAAGGATTTATCTTCCAGCCTTTCAGAAAGCCCCCCTGAGGAGGGTTGTGGAGGGAGCAGCGTGGTGGGTGCTGGTGGGACATGTCCCGCTTGGAATTGAGGAATGGTGGGAAGCAAACAGGAACTTCTGGGGTCTCTTGATTTTTCAGCTACAGGGGAGCTGGGGTCTTCCCTGGGATTTGGGTTGGGGAGAGACAAATTCAGCCCATGTCTCCTGCATGGAGATGCAGGGCTCGATGCTCAAGGCCAAAGGGCTGGCCTTAAAGTTGGGCCAACACCAGGCACTCTCTGAGGTGTGTGCAGTACAGCAGGAGGTCTGCATAGCTCCAGCTCTTCCTTTTGTGCAGGAACTACCTGCAAAACTGAGCAGGGCTCCTGAGCAGAGGGAAAAATGTGGGGAAAAGCCCCATGAGCTGAAATCCCACAGCACATGCTCCTGGAATAAGGTTCAGTAAATGCGGGGGGGAATTCCTGCCCATGCAGCAGCCATTGGACTGGTAGGAACTGCTGGTATCTTTCAAATGGCTTTAAGTGGCTTAGTGTAATGGGACTGGTTTTATCCTTTTACTCTTTGCCTAGGGGAGGGTTGGGCTTTATCCTGCCTTGTGAGCTTGAGAAATTTGTGTAGCTAACTTTCTGTTCCTCAGGCTGATTTCCTCTCCTTTGGGTGCCTTCACGGAGTGGTTTCCTTCATCTTTTCCTTCCCTGGCACCTTTTCACTGCGTTCTCCTGCCCTGCAGAGCTTCAGTCACTGTTGTCACAGAGGGCAATAATGAAAATTGATCTTTTCTGAGCACATACCTGCTATTAAGGCTGATGCATGGAGGATCCTTCAGCCCTACTTTTGCTTTGGTTATGTGTGAAAGGGGGATGCTGTGGCAATAAGCTGAAGCGCAGTTAAAGCCCAACATTTCACTGGTCTATAGCAGCTCTGCATCATGGACTTTTCCACAAAGACATTATCCAGGTGCTAGGGGAGAGCAGGGAGCAGCCCATGGGAGAGAACAGGGATCACTTCATTCGCTGCCTCCCAATTCTTTCATGCTGTTTGCACCAAGAGGCTTTTCTTAGCTGTGTCTCTGCTTAGAGGTGTTTAAGACATCGTTAATTCATCACTGAGTTTCCAAAGGCAGGGATCTGCTGCTGGGAATGCAGCTGAACCTCCTGTCCTGGTTTCAGCTTCCTAGCAGCTGCTGCAGTGCTGTGTTTCAGCCTTATCTGAGAACAGTGCTGATGACACCAATGTTTTTAGTTGCTGCTGAGTAATGTTTACTCCGATCAAGGACTTTTCAGTCTCATGCTCTGCACAAGAAGCAGGGAGGGAGCAGAGACAGGACCCCTGACCCAAACTGACCAAAGGGATATTCCATACCACATGCCCAGTGTAGAAAGTGAGAGAGTTGGCTGGGAGGAGCCTATCGCTGCTCAGGTCAGGCTGGGTATCAGTTGGCAGGTGGTGATCAGTTGTATTGTGCATCACTTCTGTTTCCTGAGCTTTCATTTCTTCTCTTGCTTCTTCCTATTGTTATTACTGTTGTTGGTATTCTTTCTATTATCTCTATATTTTACTTCATTTTAGTTATTAACTAAAGTTAATGGTTAGCAGCTCACGGTGCGTGAGCGACTACGTGGCGCTGAGTTACCGGCTGGGTCTAAGCCAGCTCGCTGTGTGTGCATCTTCCCTCCTTCCATCCTGCTGCACTTTCTGCAGCAAGCATCCGCTGTGCTTCAGCAGCAGGAAGCTGGCAGCATCACAAGGTGGGAAAAAACCCTTTTTATCCAGATAAGTTTGAAGGTAGAGCCTGGGGTCTCTCTGGCACCCGTGCAGAAGCTGCTCCTGGCAGTGCAGGCAAGAGCACTGTGTCATCCTGCCCACACCATCGCTCACGCCCTGGGTCCTGACCATGAGCTGAGCCTCTGCTCTACAAATGAGTGTGCAAAAAACCTGTGAGCCTAACGCAGCTTCCCAGGAAGTTATTCTGCAGCCTCTGCAGATGAACTCGCTTCCTCCTTAGCTTAAGGCCTGGGTAAAGAGCTAATTATTTGGACCTAAGCTTAAATCTGTTTCCACAAAGATGGATTTGTGACTCTTGCCAGCTTCCCCCTAGAGTATTGCAGCCTTATTTTGTTCCTCATGAACTTCTGCTGAGGTGTAAAATAACAACAATATTGAGCACTAAAATCACTGAAGAATGGATTAAATTATAATGCAATCAGTCCGAAAGACCCTCTGTCTGCAAGCAGCAGCATTAGGCTGTCCTGAGAGAGGGCAGCCTGTGTGGGATCACCCAGCCCGGCCGGACGCTTTGTCTTCATCAGGAAACTGCATTTCTTGGGCAGAGAGATTACTTTATCAGCTGCCAAGTGTGTTCTGCAGGTGCTTTAGCATCACCCTGCCAGAGTGCCACTAGGCCAGAACTCACTCTAGGAAAAGCTATATAAACTCATAACAAAATAAGACAGAGATGGCAATGCGTGTTTTGAGATCTACAGCACATTCCCGGGGAGGGATTGCTTCTGACTTGCCATCTCTGTGTGGACTTTAAATCACAACTTGAAAAGCAAGCCCCATCTGGGGGCTGTTAATGTGTGTTAGTGTAGGATTCAGCATAGCAGGGCTCCAATCCCCACTGCGACTTTCAAGAATAAGCTCCTATTAACAACTAGGACACAGCCCATGGGATGATTTTCAGGCATTTGAAATACCCTGGACCACAGCCTTGCAGCCCTCTCACAGCTTGGGGAGAGGGCTGGGTCCTGCCCTGGTCTCTGTCCTGCTGAGCCCTTCACCCCAGGATCCAACACTGCTCCTCCATTCACCCCTTGCCACCATGTCTCGCTTGCAGGGAAAGCAGGGGTTATTTCTCCATCAGTGACTTGGGGCTCTGGTGGGATGCTGGATGGTAATCTCATAGGAGACAAGTTGTTTCACAAGTGCCATTCCAAAGAGACGTTGGATTCCTCGTGGTTCCTTGTAGCTGGCTGTAAATCCTCTTAGAGGTTCTATCCTTGCTCAGGACATGTTTAAGGTCTCTGCCATGGAGATACCTTTTTTGCCTATATAAATCTTGTTTATCTGCTCCTTGAATGAAGTGTCTGAGCTGACGAAGCTCTTCTTTGGTCCCTTATTTGTCACAAAAAGCACAGGGACTTAATTCTCTTTCTGGCCGTGTTTAATTTTGCTGCTCCTCATCAATGAGTTCAGTGATCTGTGCAGAGCAGAAGGGAAGCAGGGAAGGGAATGCAGGCATCATAGGGATGTTTTTTCTTAGAAACCCTGTTAAAAAGACAACTCCCTTCTGGAGAAGACCCAGCGTTGCCCTCTGCTCCATGCTTAGCCCCAAAAGGAGGCTCAGTATTATTCAGCCATGCTTATTAGGATGCATTGAGAAAAGTGATCCTTGAGGATCCTGCCCTGATGCACTCCTGCAGAAGGTAGGCTGAGCCTGGCCTTGGCCCTGTGGCTGCTCATCTGTGCTGTCCTGAGGTAATGAAATGGAGAGTTTCTCTCAAAAAAAGCCGCCTTCTGCTTTGGCTGAAGTCTGTAGGTTTACTGCAGCCTCTCCCAAGAAGGAGGGAGCCCGGATGAAGGGGACTGAGCTTCCATCTGCAGAGGGGTGGCATGGCCAGGGGCTCCTGCAGTGACTGGGCATAACTTCCATGTATCTGTAGGCTCACTTTCTGGGGGTTTTTTTGCTAAGTCTGGTTGAGAAGATTTTTGTTTTCTTTTTCTGAAGGCTGTTTTGGGCTCGTGTTCTAATATATTTGTTTGTGGAAAGGTTGCTGAGCTGAGATGGTGCTTTCTTTGCAAAATGGGAATTTGAGCGGGTCCTCCCTTTCTGCTGCACATGCAATTGCCTTGGTGCCACCAGGGTCCTTCTGCAAAGTGTAAGGACAAAGAGGGGTGACAAGCAACGAACTGAAGCAGGAGAAATGGAAACCCAAGATGCTCAGTGAAATATTTAATGAACCATTTTGAGCAAGGAAAAGGTTGTTCCTCTTCTATTTATTATGAGGTTTGGAAGCGAGGCACTGCTTGAGTGCAGAGGGCTAAATACCTGTGGTAAAGCCATGCTTTCTATTTGCACATTTCCTTGCATTAAGACAGAGGAAGATGAGAATAATACTTTTGATCAAAGGCACTTAGGTAACAGAAGTCTCCTGTACATGCATGTTTTCCTGCTCTGATGTACTTAGGAGTGTATTTCAGCCAGGACTGGTAGCTGGGGTGGTGCACAGCGCATGGTTGTGGTGGCATCTCACATACGCAGACCCTCCTGGGGAGCTGAGGTAATGGAGATTTCATGTCAGCCTTGTCCTGGGTCCCCCGAGCCAGCACAGCCACTGCACTGCAGCGATGTGTTCTTGTTCTGGGATGGGTATTTGTTGTTGGCTGCATGTCTTTTACAAGGGCACAATGTAATGTCAAAAGAAACCACTTTGGTAATGTACTCAAAAGTTAAATATTTTATGCAGTACTATAGTAATGTGATGTATTTCTTCCTTGACATACTTTGTTTTTTGCCCGGGGTCTTGAATTCGGGGCTGTTCGTAGAGCTGGATTCTTACATCCTCTCCTCCCCAGGGTCTTGTGTGCCTTTTTCTCAAGATGCTGAATTTCTTTCTGTCCCTACAAAATGCTAAGAGCAACTCAGTTCCCAGAAAAAAGTGAATTCTGATTATACGATGGTTATTGTTTTAAGCTCTTGGGATCAATAGTACTATATTAAAGCAAAGTATTTGCTCCTTCTCGAGGTGTGATGTGAAAGAAGATTCATGATGATAAATGTTTGGCAGGGACCTCAGCTGGGGAACAGCTAGACGGCACAGGCCAGTGAGTCTTCACATAGATGTATAGACATATATGTCTGCTTTGCACTTGCTGGTACCCCAGCTGTAAAAACTGAGTGATGAGTGACTGCCTTAGCAGCTTCAGCATAGGCATTTGCAAGACAGTGTGCATTCTTGGAAAGCTCAGGCTGTAAACCAAGGGTATAAAAAGTATTCAACATCTTTAAGTAATTAGCAAAGCAAAGTAATTTGACCAAACCTGAAGCAGTTACACAGCACCAACATTGCGGTCTCACCAGCGCAAGACATCGTCAGCAGTGTCTGGCACTGGATTTTATCCCACCTCATACACTCACCTGGGGAAAGCTGTGTGGGGCATGGCAAGACACCTCATCCCCGCCTTGCTTGTGCCACAGAGGCTGATGATGGGATGTTACACCCCTGGTGCAAAGGCCTGGGCATTGTGTGCAGAGCAACAAGAGCTCAAACTGCATTTTTGCAGAGGACTATAAATGCTCTCGCATTACCTGGCGGTTGCAGTCCAATCAATATGGTTTTCACAGACCAAGATTAGTTATGTTACCTTTTGTACACCAAGGTAACTCAAAGTACTTCATAAAGTAATGAGTTCAGCTATAGATAGCACAGGTTAATGGCATGGCCATTATGTGCTCAGTGATAAAGCTTCCATGCAGCCTCAGATATTATAAATCTGGTTTATTAAGAATGGAAATATTGACAGAGACCTGATTCTGCCTTATTCCTTCTGCAGCCTCCCAGGGATTTTTGACAATCCACTTCTGGCAGCTTCCAGCACAGATAGAGACTTTAATCTCTCAGAGGAAAACTGCTGTTCTGGGGCGAGCGTTAACCCATTGATTTATGTTTGCAAACATTTGCAAGTGTTTGGAGGCTAAAATGGAGCCAGGATAAGCATAAACCAGAGGGGCTGTGCTAATTCTTCAAACCAAGAGAGGTTTGAAGTACTTTGAACCGATGGTGGCCAGAATGGCCAGCCCAGATCTTCATCCTTGCCCGCTGATCTCCCACCCTGAGCATCGGGCCCTGCTGCCCAGGTTGGATTAACAGCCGCTGGGTGTTAGGTGACAATTCTTTGATATCTTTATTACCAGATTTAAAGGTAGATCCTGCTCCTCCCAGTGAGCTGGGGAGGGGCAGTTTCCCTTTTGCTGCAGGTGGTTTCCTTCCTAAAGCAACTGGGCCACTAATTAATGCAAATCCATGGTATTACTTGAAGCAAGGTTTTCCCTTCTAACCCTGACAACTGAGCACAGCTCGCCAAAGCCCCCAGGCATTTCAGAAGAGCTTTGGGCTCATTTGGGTTAGGCTGGATGAAAAAGGTGAATGAAAGATGTCAACTGAAGCATCCTTTTTCCCACTCCTCTTATCTCCATCAAGAGGGGGTTGAGTGGGCAATGGCAGTGAGGGCAAACCTACCAGCAAGCCATGGCCTTGCAGAAAGAACCCAGGAGTATCCAGGGGGTTGCATTGAACTTATTTTTCACCCCTTGCTATAGCTTGGGGCCCTTGTCGCTGGGTTGGAGGTGTGCTAGATTGCAGCCCAGCCCTCATGTGCCCACTGCAGGGACATTCTGCCACTCCCCACAGCCACCCCCTGCTGCTGTCTCCCCCCTTGCAGAAGAGCACTGCAGCAAAAACCCTAAAAAAGAATATTCTCATTAAAGGAAGAAGGGGGGGAAGGGGGGGGGACAGGGGGGGATGAGGAGAGGAGCAGGGAGATGGATTGCGCTATGGTGCTGAGATGAGTGTGGAGAAGCTGTACCTTCATCATTGAGAGGAGAGGGGGGAAAATCCCACAGCTTTACCAGGAGAAAGCGTTTGTTGGTGGAAACGATGCCGTAAAGGCCCTGGTGTGTCTGTGGCTCAGTCCCAGCTCAGAAGCTGGTCTGGTCCCAGCTTCCAGGCTCCATTGTTCAGGATGGGAACACCCAACCCTCCTCCCCTTGGCATGCAGAGCCCTCCCTGCTCTGCAGTGACCTGCACATCTTTAATGTCTCATTAATTCTGTCCTCCCATGCAGGATCTGCCCAGGTGGGAAAGGAGAACATCGTAAATAACACCCCAAGCATCGCTGCTTTCATCTGAGCAGGGTGCAGCACCCGTGTGAGTACTGGACCCTTTGGGCATCTTCGGGTACCGATGTCCTAGGTGCCTTTCCATTTACACCGGGATTATGAGGGATACTGCTGCTCTGGCTCATGAGTGTTTATGGCATGGTGCTGCTGTGGCTGGAAGGAGAAGCGCTGGGAGTATTTTCAAGGTAACTGATCAAAGAACTCAGCTGGACACACAGTTCCCACAGTTGTCTTAAGTGTTTCAGCGTCCCCCGTCTGTCCCACACATATCTTGGTCCTTTGAAGTACTTTTGACCCTGCTTGGAAGAGGGAGAGCAATTGCTGCACAGTACAGCTGTCCATGGGGTCTTCTTCACAATTAATATTTTCACTATTACTATTACTAATAGTACTATTAATACTATTAATGCTATTACTATTACAACAACAACAAAAGAGGCCAAAGCTCTGTCTCAAGGCTCCTGTTAGCACCAGTACACACTAGCACTAGGCAGAAGGGAAGCTGGGCATGTTACCAGTTGATGCACTCTCCTGCTCACACACAGGACCTCTAGGCATCAGTAGTTACAGCTGGGCCAATTGTTCTTTATAGGTGGAATGAAATTTGCAAATGAGACAGCTTCGTCAGTGGTTAATAAAAACCTAATGCTTCCTCCGTTGACAACAGTATGGTATTACATAGAAAGTTTCGTTTGGTCTTTTTTGTGTTACCAAAAACTGCTTAATGTGCCTCTTAACTTGGGTTTTGGTTAAAAAACCCGTTGTCTTTAAAAAGATGTGTATATGTGTGGGAAATGGTGTTGGTAATGCAAAGGCTTTAGTCTGAACAGCAAAGAAAGGTTCAGTTATTTAGTTAGTGAAGGAAAAAACCGTAATCCCTGTGTGCGTTGGTTTGATCTGAGCCAAATTTTATTGCAAATTATGGCATCTGCCTTTGACTTGAGCGAAGAAAACCCAGCCAACCCAAACGCCTATGATAATAACTGTAATGGTAATTGTTGTTGGTTTTAATTTTGGTGCAGAAGTCCATGGATTTAGAGGAGGGTGGCTGTTTCCATCAGCTTAGTGAAACTATTCACATGGTCAAAGTTAAGCACGCAGCTAAATCATTTGAGGAGCAAGAATTTCTGCAGGCAGGTAAGAGCCTAATAATGTGATGATGAGGGCCCAGACTTCCACAGGTAGATAGCAGAAATGAGTATTTGTGATGCAACAGTCTTGCATTATTCAGTAAAGATGATTCTAAGAAAGAGAACAGCTTGAGAATTAGCAAAACTAGCAATAAAATATTCTTAGCTGACTCCGGGGGTAAGGAAATTGCCATGTACAGGATTTGCATTCATCTTAATGTTTATTAAAAATGAGACAGCACTGCTTTTCCTTGCGCTCGGCTGGAATAGCTCCATGCCCTGCTGGAACTGTGTGTCTTTCCTGGCCCCCACTCAGCTCCAGGACCTGCTGAGATCTCTCACTACTCATGTGGGTTGTTGTTGGGGTGAGGGTGATAGGAACCCAACCAGCCTCTCAGGCCATGCCGGAGGAGTCCCCAGGACAATGTGAGTGCTGCTGCCAGTGCTAATTGCATGGCTTTGCTCCTGTATCAGCAGAGAAGGTGGAGAAATACAACTGGGAGCAGCCAGTTTAGGCTTCCTCCTCCGGGCATCAGCTGGCCCAGGGTGCTCGGTCATTCCCTAAACGTGTTTGAACCATTCCTGGCAGCAGAAGGGCTAACTGCTTTTGGGAGTGCTGCAGCTCACATGCACAGCTGCAGGGCAGCGGGCAGGGGAAGGGGCTGAATGTCCTGGTGCAGCAGCCATGGGGACTACCAACGTGCTAGCAAAGACCCTAGAATGTGCCTGAATTATGCTAACACGCTAAGAACTTGTGTTGCAGGAGCAAAATCATCACCCAACTGATGTGCACCAACAGTTCAGTGCAGCACAAACATGTCTGCATGGGGCTGTGGGAGGAGCTGCTGCTTGAAACGACAAGGGCTGGGGGCAAGACATACTTCTTGCTGTAAGGAATTAAAGACACACACAGAAGCACCCGAGACCTCCCAAACTCCCACTGATGTCTGCACATGTAAGACCCACACCTGCCACCAGGCTATCATTTACCAATGACTGCAAGGGTATGTAAGTGTGCCATTAGGGATGAATGAGCTGGGATGGGCATGTGGGGAAGGAAAAGGAAATAAGAAGCATGAAAATAATAAACAACTTAAAAAAGCAAGTGAGACTATTCAAAAGGGGGACTTTATTTTTATTACACTGAAGCCAGACGTCAGTGCACCAGTTCAGCTTCGATACACAATAAATCAGCAAACCCGTCACTCAGTTTGGAAACCAAGATTGCAGTGGCACTAAAAACACACTGAAAACATTGACTTTCTTCCTTTTTTTCTTCTTTTTTTTCTTTTTTTCCTCTTTTGTTTTTGGTACAAAAATGGTACAAAGGACAATACAAAAGATTTGTGCTGTTGACGGTTACAAAAAAAGGTTTTTGAACTGGGTTAACGGATGCAAACTGCTTTTGCGCTTCAGCGTGAATACAGCAGAAGTCTTCCTTGAGAACAACTACAGTCATGCGGGCTGCTACACAGCTTCTCCATTGGAAAAGGAAACATGCAAAATCAGAATTGAAAGAAGAGAAAGTGCTCCAGTTACACATCTATATGTTCTTGTTGCTTTTTGCCCCTATTTGATTTGTAGCTTCAAGCACTAACTACATTATGTACACAGCGTGTGAGCAATTGCTTATGGGGTTGGTGTGTACTGGAAAGAACTTTTATTTTCCCCGTGGAACCAAGTTAACTTTGTGTGGGAGACACCTACGCTGTCCAGCTGCTGTTTTAAACATATGCATTCCTTGTTGTACAGCATTCCCCCCCTCCCCATTTTTTTTTCCACACTTACAATGAAGAGCTCCAAAAGACATCACAAATAAAAGTCCCATATTTTACCTTTAATATGGTTTTTTTTTTGAGACTAATCAAAGTTGCAATCTTGGTATATTGTGTTGTACAGACCCTGCACTGACCAATACCGTTCTCCAATGCCTGACCATCTACCCTATGAGAAGCAGTAGCAGATGATACAGCCATCTCCTAGAGTCCCACTTATTCCTGGAGGCTGGATTTGGACCCCTCTACCCCTAAAGCCCCTATGAGAGAGGCCCAAAATGGCTCAGCTGTGCGTGAGTGAACTCCCCACCACCACCTTACATCCACCAATGGCATCGTCTGGCCCAACAAAAAAGGAAAGAAATATAAAGTATGGAAAAATGCAAACCCAGAAGCCAAACTATGACTAGCACATAGGACACCTAGAACAGACTTGCCTATTCACTGTCATTAATTACCTGCTGAGTCTCCTCTTTGCCTTGCAAAGCATCTTGGTGACTGATGCTTTTCCCTGTTTACAGCCTACATAATAAATAGGCTGCACCGAGGTGTGGGCCACGCTCTGCCAGCATCGGACCTGCATGGTCCTTGGCTTGGTGATGTGCAATCTTCATGCCTAGGAGGTGTCCAGTGTGCCTCAACGCCCTGGCAGTTCACTGTCCCCATCCCTTAGCATGGAGAGCTCTTGTGGTGTCCCCTGGCACTGCTACGGGCTATGGCAGTGACAGTGGTATTTCGGGAATGGGCTCCCTTCCACCTGCCTGAAAGCAAGTTCTTCCCCACTGCCGCATGGTGTGCAGAGTGAGGACTCGCATGTGCGGGCACTGCTTCTTTAATTAGTTTAATGCTTTAGTTTAGTTGGAGAGCAAGGATTCTGGTCTCAATGCATTAACCACTTCTGTGGCCAGAATTGTGCCTTCAGACAGAGTTGCCTTTTCGCCAGCCTGGCTCCTTGTAAGCCACTGTCACCTCCAGCAGTGAATAGCAATGGCGAATGAGGATCAGAGTGGGGGGACAGAGCACTGACACAGTCACCTTTTCAATGGGGTCCCTTGGATCAATGTAAATTTTCTCAGCTGGATTATAATCCATAAGTAGTATTAACAAGCAAAAATGTTTGCAAGCAGTGACCTATTTTCATTGCTCCATGTGCTCCTTGCTTACCTTCTGCTGTTCTCACTGTGAGGACAGGGGTCTGATGCTGCTGTTTACTTGTGGGGCTGTAAAGCTAAGTGATGGAGGGAGGAGGAGAAGGAGGAAGAGGAAGAGGGAGAGGAAGAGAAGGAGGAGGTCCTGCAGAGGGAGGCTGAGCAGAACTGGCTCAAAAGACAACCACCTAGTTGGTTTGATTTATGGCTTGTGGAGTTGGAATGGCTGGATTGCAAATGCTGCAGAAAAAATACTGCTGACTAAAAAAAAAAATGGAAACAGGTTGATTTATTTTTAGTCACTCAATCCGTTTTGTTTGACTTAAGTTGCATAAATATTCTTAAAAGCCCAAAATGTTTAGACAAGCTGACGTCTGACATCTCCTTCATGGCCAAGCGGCTCCTGTCACTGCATGGCACATCCCCCTGGGTGACAGTGGGGCAATGCTGACCGGCCCCTCCAGCCTCCAGCCCCACAGCAGCCATCCCATACTGCTGCCATTCCCTTCCCTACCTGAAATCCATTACCTCAGCCAAAGCCGCAGCAGACAGTGGGCACCAAACGCTCTGGAGCAGGGACTTTGCTACTGCTCTTGGTATCCAAAAGCAGTACCTTGTACAATTCTACCTTGGTGCAAGGTAGATAGCACAGCTTGGCTTGCAGCAGAGACCCAGCTGGCATCATGGGATCCACATGAGCATCCCAGAAGCTATGTGGAGCTGGCAGGCAGCAGCAGCAACCCAGCGGATGGAGAACCATCAGCATCACCCCAGCCCTCGATCCGCATCCTTCTGTTGAGTTGGAGATGAGGTTATGGTGATGGACACAAAACACTGGCGGGTAGACATCAGCAAGAAACACTAAGTGCATTTTTATTATTCACTACTTCTGTTGTGATTGGGCAGCTTCTGTGGAGGCCCAAAGCCCAGATGGTGAAACACTCCAGCCCGTGGCTTTTCGGAAAGAAAGGGGAAGAATCAAGCCTGCCCATGGGTAGAGAGCAGTGGCTCAGGGCCACGCAACCCACCTGCGCCAGCTGGCTGAGGACAAGGGCTGTGAAGTTTGCTGAGGGTGGCCAGGAGGAGGGGGACAGAACGTGGCAGAAGCAAACTAAGACTTTCATAATGGCCACACAAGCAACTGAGTTCTCAGCTATGGAACAGGAATTTGGGAAGGCGTCAGGTGCCAGCAGTTTACCAGGCACTGCACTTCATCCTGGCCGAGGCATGTGCTGTGTGGCACAATGTCCTCGCCTTGCTGCTGCCATCAGCACCGTCCCTCTCCTGAGGCCCAAGCCATCACCTCCTGCTTCCTCAAGAACTTGGGTGAGAGAGTTGTGAAAGGACAAACTGACCCATCGATTGACTGACCAGGACAAAAAGAAGGATCACGTCCTTGGTAGTTATTTACATACCGGTAATGTTGGGAGTCCCCTCACGCAGACTTTTACCACATTCCACTTCATACAAGACACATTTCAAATGCTCATTAATTTACAGAAATTGCATTTTATAGAAAATATGATACAATGAAATATAAAATGCACCAGGAGCATTTCAAAAATCTATAGAGACGATCTTGCAGCCTAGTATACCCTCCGAAACGACGTCCACTCATCACCGCAAGCTCTCGGCCTCTCATTCTCGCTTCCCTCCCACCCCCCTTTAAACTCTTAGCATTCAACTTGAGAATTAATAGAGATATCAAAAAAAGCATGATTATCCCCTGGATAATCACCTTCCAATATTGTGCACATTCTTGGATTTAAATGAAAATATATCTAAGCACTTTTACAAGTTTTAGCGAACCCACTGCAAAATCGTCTGCAGAATATAAAACACAGGTAATCCAAGATTTCATAGCACATTAATTAAGTGGCTCATAATCCATTAAATGTGGTTTATATTACACATCCATGCAGTCTAAATCATTTTACAAACATTAGACATAAACCCACTAGTCCAAATCAGTAAAGGAAAAATGTAATAAAAAAGCTAATAACTATTCGTTATTGGTTAAACTGACCCTACATATAAACTAGGTAGTATGCTACCATTTATAATACTGATGTTGAATTACGCCTGGATGCTGCAAAACCTCTTGCTTGCTTGGCAATGCTTGAGCATATTAACCACAAGATACTTAATAGGCCCTCGTTGCACTTCTCCTCCAAAAAAACACATTTACTACAGATAGCAGCGCCTACCCATCAAATAGAAAGGACACACATTAGCTGAGTTACACGATATTCTTGAGCTTTGGCTACTAATGCTCCAAGGCATTAATATTGTACTAGACTAACTTCATACTTACGGATGGCAAAAGTGCTGATAAACTGCTCCTGCCCTTTGCGCTGCCTCGGCCTCGAGCGGAGCCACTGCACAAACCCCTGCTTCCACCAGGAAAACAGCATTGGCTTTCCTGCTAGCAGGAATCCCCGGGGATGCGGGACACCGCCACCTAGCCCAGCTGGTATTTACATCATTCCAGAGGTCATGGGAGCCAACACACATCGATAGCATAAAAACAAACAACTGGGCCTTTGGTCATGTCACGATTTACTTTGTAGGGTTTAGGCAAGGGCTGTTGGAGATTTTTGTTGCAATAACCAAAGGCTTTATCAACGCTATAGTTCTATGCAGCTACATTGAGTGTGATCAGGTGATGGCAGAGCCCCCAGTCGGTATTTTGCATCTGATAACACTGAATTATATACAACATGATGACTAGTTCACCACCTGCTGAGGCTTAAAGATGGCTGTTCAGATTTTGACTCAAAACATCTTCCCCTTCCCCGATCCCCCCCATCCGCTGCCACCCAGAACGAGTCACCCCCTTCAAAAAAGAGGCAAAAGAAGAAAAAAAAAGAAAAAAAAAAAAGGGAGGAAAAAAAACCAAACCCAAAACCAATCTCCAGAGTTCCTTTTTGTTAAATCCTTCCCCAGCTAGAACTGGCTTAAGGTCACAGGGAGTGCTGCCCAGGATGGTTGTATGTTTGTTTTCGTCACTCCTGAGATTGAAGGGAATCTGATACATGCACCAAAAGGCACTTTCAAATATATA
>WYDI02028961.1:0-10311 GCA_009867235.2 Psittacus erithacus
GGCCAGGTTGGACACAGGGGCTTGGAGCAAGCTGCTCCAGTGGAAGGTGTCCCTGCCCGTGGCAGGGGTTGGAGCTGTGTGAGCTTTAAGGTCCCTTCCAACCCAAACCGTTCCATGACTGGAGTAAGGGAGCCTGGTCTGTGGCTGATGCCGGCAGCCGGTACCACCAGGCTGGCAGTGGAGGAGCCCGAGTTGCTGCTGGGATTTGCTGTGGGACTGTAGCAAGGCTTGAATAGTGCTTTGTGAGGGTCACATCCCTTGTGCCAGCGCCGCTGCTGGCGCGCAGGAGGGGAGCTCCAGCACCATCCCACCTCTCCGCATTACTCAGTGCCGGGGGCTTATCCCATGTGCGGGCAGAGCTGGCAGCGAGGCCGGGCTGCGAGTGCCTGGGGATGCTGGGGGAAGGAAGCGCGGGGTGAATCAGCTGCAGGGAGCTGGGACCAGAAGCTTGGCTTGGCTTGGCTGCGGAGAAGCTGGGAGCTTGGCTGGATCATTCCGGGGTGTCCTGGTGCAGACGTGGCTCTGAGTCACCGCATCCTGCTTGGGAAAGTGCAGGGACCCACAGCTTCCATCCGAGGGTCCATGAAGGGTCTTTCTGTGCTCACCCATCCCTGGTAGGAGCAGGGCTGTGCTCATCGCCCAGGGGCACATCTGGAGCTGGGGTGACTCTTCCCATAGGCAGTGTCCCAGCTCAAGCTGTGAAAGTGTGAAGCTGCCCAGCCTGCACTTTCCAGTGTGACTGCTGCCTATTTTTAGTTGGCCAAATGAAGCCTGTCTAAATGATGTCTTTTGAGGTTTATTTGAGGGAGGAGGCCTCCAGTGGTGTTATTTCCCAAGTGACGAATTGCTCTGAAGCCTGACCCCAAAGGGACTGTCCAAAACACACGAAGGGAAGGACCAAAACAGCTCAGTGTGTCCAGGCAGTGATTCCTCTTGGAGAGCTTCAGGGAGTACCTGGGGGTGTTTCCCAAGCTTTTCCTCATGGGGGAAGGAGGAAGCAAGCAGCCAAGATGCGTTCACCTCCCCATGGGGGCAAAACCAGCTGCATAACCTCATCCCACTACCTGCTTCAGTATCCCTGGAGTACGCCGTGTCCCCAGGAGCCTCCGGCATGGCTGCTCCATGGAGTATTAAATCCATGGGCTGCTTTTCCCAGGGGCACTTTGAATTACTTGGTGTGTGCTGGGTGCCAGATGCAGCTGATGGGATGGCAGCTCCCTGGGAGGAGGCGGCTGCTTTGCCTGCTGGAGCCATGGGTCGGGGTGCTGATGTTGCTCTGTAGGTGCCTGTTTTGGGGGTGGCTCACGCATGGGTGGCTCTTTGGATACCCAGTGGGTGCTCGAGGGCTGGGTCCCCTCGGTGCAGCCATGGGCCATGCTCTGGTGAGCCAAAATCCTTCCGCAACGTGCTCCGGCTCCATATCCGCCCTTCAACCCTGTTGTGCTAACTCCTGACCCCGCTGCCTTTCATCTCTTTCCATTCATTGCTTCCCTTCTTGGCATTGTTTTTCCCACTCTTTCCATCTCTCCCTGTCTGTGCCTCCTCTCTGTGGATGTGCTCATCTTCCGTGTGCCTGCTCTCACCTTGCTGGGCAGCAGCTCGAGCATCCCACACCTCCTTTAGCTGGGAACGGCTCTTCCTCCTTCCCTTCCCCTTAGCATCTGGGTGTTTCTCTGCAGGGCAGCAGCCGGGGGATCCTCTCGCTCCTGCAGTTGAACGTGAAATGCATCAAATCCTTGCAGGATGCTGCAGTTTGTGCTGCTGCAGCACTGGGGGGACCTGTGCTGTGTGCAGGTGTCCTCTGCTCTCCATGGGCAGATGCAGCCTGCAGCGAGGAAGCTGGAGGCTTTTCCTGCCCTGCCTGGCAGTGCTATTCATGGGACTGTCCCTTTTCCCTTTGGAAAGGACAATGAGGGATCCTCCCTTCCTCCTCCCGCTCCCCCCACACGCAGCTGCCTGCACAGACTGGTTGCAGCTCATTGAGGTGATGGCTTTGGGCAGAGCACTGCTGAGAAGGGATCCAGGAGAGCAGGGAATGGAGGGGCCTCCCCAGTGTGTGGTGTAAATGGTGCTGGAGGACCCTGACCTGAGCAGGCTTCCCTGGCAGTGAGACTTGGTGGCTGTGTTCCATTGCTCTGGTAATGCAGAGACTGAAGCTGCTCGCTCTGACCCTGCCTGGGGTCAGAGGATGATGCAAGAGACTGATGGGGAGGATGATGATGGATCCCACAAGGGGATGCAGGCTCGTTGCAGGCAGCGTGGCTGCCTCCTGTACCCTGGCACCATTCCTGTGCTGGTTGTGGTGTGAGCCGCTTGCTGTATTCCCTGCGGGTCGCCTTGCTCCATCCCTCCATCCGCTGCTGGCTGCCAGCACAGCGCCCTAACACCCGGATTGCAGCAGTAATATCTGCCCTATCGCTGCTAAAGCTGCCATTTATCCCCAGATTAGCGCTGGTGCTTGGATACCCACCTCTGTAAGTGCTGGCCACGGGCAGGGGCTGTGGAAAGCTTCCCACAGCTCCATATCCAGCCCAGTGTGAAGTGGCTGGTGTCCGGCTGTCACCTCGGGTGACCCTGGGCTGTGACATGCAAGGCTGGTTTGTTCCTGTCGCTTGGAAGCTGCAGGCCTGGCTCTGTGCTAGCGCGAGCATTGCTGGGCTCTGAGCCCCACCATGCAATTGGGGTGTCCTTGTCCCTGTTGTATCTTGTCCCAGCTCTTAAGCAAGGGATTCTGCTTGAAGCAGAGCTCAATCCAAGCTTGGGAATCTCGGCATCGTCGCAGGCTCGACACCAGGGGGATGTTGTAGGGGGGCACAAGCTCCAGGCTGCCCTCTCCCTGCAAGGTGAGGTGTGATTTATGGGCATAAAGGATGTGCTGGAGGGGGTAGAAGGCACCATCCCACTCGGAGGGATGCAGGAGGTGGGAACCTCGCCAGCACTGGCACTTGAGGAAAGGGATATCCCAGTTTCCTTGGGTTCCTCGTGCAGTTGGGAGCCTCTGGGGCATTGCCTGAAGCCAGGAGGGAGCACGTGGGCTTGGAGACGCTGCATAAACAGAGTGGCAGGTCAGGATGGTGCTGGGCGCCTGTGGCATGAGGGTGAGTGCCTGCATGGAGGTGGGACAGGGCCGGGAATGGTGATGCTGGGTATGGTGGTGCCCAGCACACCAGGGCTTCATCGCTGCATCCATAGCATTGGATTGGGTCCTGTTTTGAGGTGCAGTGGGGATTGTCCCCAGTCATTGGGAGCAGATGTGCAGTGTCCATAAGGATGTTGGTGCTGTCGGCACGGAGCGATGCAGCAAACACCAATTGGCAAGGGCTCAGCCTCTATAGGGTGACCTTTAAATGTATTGGCACTTAATTAAACACGGGAGCGGTGTTAAAATGCATTGACACCTTGTGTAGGCAGAGGGCTGGATAAAGCTGGGAATGTGTTGGCTGGCTCTGGATTACCTTGGGGCTGTGGCTGGCGCTTCTGGGAAGCGCAGCTCTAACAAAGAGGCTTTGAAGAGCAGATCCAGTGTGTGTGTTTCCCATCCACCCGGGCATGTCCCCTCCTGGGTGCCCTCAGAGCATCCATGCGGTGGGATGCAGCCATGGATGGGTTGGAGAGCCAGGGCTGGAGTGTCTGAGTGGGATGGGTGTCCCTTCGCCTGCTGCCTGCTGTTCTCCTCCTTGGCATTTCACACCCTGTGCGTGCAGCTTCACTTGAATACCCCGTTCTCAAGCAGATCCCTGCTATTGATGCCACTAACGAGTTCTCCAGCCACAGGACACGTGTGGTGGTGTGGGATGGGGTGCGTGTGCCCTCCTGCACCACTCTGCCTTATCCCAGCAACTGCCTCGGATGAGCTTCTCCTTCCCTTGCCCCTCCCCGTGCTCTCCTGGCCCATCTGGCTCTTTCCTCTTCTTTATTGGTACATATTTTCCAGGCTGTGATTTCCCTCTTGTGCTCTGCCCAGATTTGATCTGCCGATGATACCACGGGGCTTTTGCTCTGCAAGGGTCTAATTTGGTGCCCGGGATGCAGGCTTTCTTCCCTCGGATAAATATTGCCTTTCGGTCCTTCTGCGTCTCTCCCGCTCTCCCTCCCTCCCTTTAATTAGACTTCTTACTGCATGGAACAGTTTGCAGTTATATATGGAAAACAGCCTACACTTTCCCAGGAGCGGGGCATGTCGGGAAGGGAAACGGGAGCAGCCGGCGCGCTCTCCCTGGGAGCCCGTGTGTTTTTCCTATCGCAGACACGCTTTTCCCGGCTCTATTTTTTAACCCTTTGGAGCAGGGAGGGTGCCCATAACCCCCCACCCTGGACACTGACTCATCCCCTGCGCCTGAAATTCCCCTCTCTGCTTGGACTTTTGAATGGGAAAGCATGGATTCGCAGCCCAGCGCCACGGATACATCCTAGCCGGGATTATGGGGGAAGTTATCCAGTGCCCAGCACACCGTCCATCCGGGATGTGATCCAGAGCAGGACTGCGCGGGAGCCCTTGGAGCTGGGTTGGTTGGGAGCTGTGGGTGCTGGATGCGGGGGCACCCATCCTGTCCCCCTTCCTTGTGTGGTGAGGGCGGCTGGAGGGATGCTTCCATCCCCAGCCCTTTGTCGTGTCCTCGTGGTTGGGATCTGAGCACTGGACCAGCCCTGTCCTGCCTGCTGTGGGGTGGCTGAGCTCGATGGGGCTCCCCTGTAGAGCATCCCAGCTTTGGGGGACCCCTGCTCACTGCTGTGCTAAGCCACTGATGGTCCATGTGGTGTCAAACAAGCTCTGCTTCCCCTGCCTCAGTTTCCCTGTTGGAACAAGAGGATGTTTGTTTTTGCTGCTATTTTGGGTCCTGCATTGGGGTTTTTCCTCTACCAAGCCAGGCAGGAGCAGCTCATTGCGGTGCTCCCATTGAGGTTAGTGCTGTGCTCCCCCAGATGTCTTGGGGTGCCCAGAGACCCAAGGGCTCAACCTCTGCTCTGGCTTCCAGGAGAAGCTGATGCTTCTCCAAGCTGCTGCTGGGAGGAAGTGACTGGGCCTATTTTAAGCCCCTGGGGATCTTCAGGGCAGGAATCCCCTGTCCCTGTGTAATACTGCTATAAATACCCTTGTACCCGTGGGTCCTGCCTGGGTGCTGCTTGCTGGGGAGGCTCCTGGTACTCTCTGGGTCGGTTCTTGTCTGCTGGTTTTCCCTGGATTTCAAGCTGAACAGGATGGAGAAAGGTGGGAGCTGGGATTGCTGGGATCTCCTCCCTGCTCAAGGCTGGGAGTGCGCTGATGCTGTGCTCGGTGTGGTGCTGCCCCATGCGTGTAAGGAGGAGGGATGTGTGCGGAGATGAGTCCCATTGGAGAGCATCTGCATCCGGTGCTGGGATGTCCCATCTGATGGTGGGAGCCAGGAGAAGCTGCATGGGGATGGAGCATCTGCTTGGGGGTGGGATCCCAACTGCCCATCCCAAGGGATCATCAGTGTCATCTCCCTCCTGCAGCAGGGTGCTGAGACCAGTGAGCATCCGGGTGTGCCATGGACTGGGAGGATCCAGGTTGGTCGGAGCATGGGGGTGGGATGTGACTGTTGCTCAACATCCATTAGGTCAGTGGTGCTGCAAGAGGAGTTTGTGAGGTGGAGTCCCAGGCCTGGTTTGCTGCCTTATCTATCATCATCCCTATCTATCCTATCATCAAGTCCTGCTCTGCAGTCTTGAATCTGCAGTCTTGGGAATCCCAACCCATTCCCTCTGTTCCTTTGGTCTTGCTCACTTGCTCTAGGCTGTAAACCCAGCACAAAGACAAGCCCAGGGTTGTGTCTGTGGTGGGGCTGATGTGTTCCATGGGGGAAGCTGGTGGGAGCTCTTTGCCCTGGACACCTCCGCCGTGGGGCATTGCAAAACACGTTGAAGGGAAAGGAAAGAGTGAGGAGTTGCCCAATGTGATGTCTCATTGCCTGGTACCCACTGTGCTCCCGGGTGGGGTGTGAGGAACCTGTTTCCCGATGCTGTGAGCGGGAGAAGGGATGAATGAAGCCTGGTGCCAGGGTCCATCGCAGCCCCTGGTGCTGGGCAGTGGGGATGCTTTGCCTCTCCAAGGGATGGAGGGCTGCAGGTATGTGCTGGTCGGGGTTTGCTCTCTGTGTGCTGCTGCATTCCTCCACCGCCTGTGCTACCTTGTAAAGCACAAAAGGATAATGAGAGGAGCGGGGCTGATTTAGTGCAGGCGCCGGGAGAGAAATACCAAGGCCTTAGATGGAAACATTCCCCTTGACAGCTCGCCTGGAGACTCCCTCCTTTCCCTTTCTTTTTCCACCTCCCTGGAATTCCTCGGCTGCTGCACCCTGGGGCTCAGGGAAGCCCCGGGGCTGAGGGCAGATTCCTGAGCCCCCGGCACCCACCAAGGCTCTGGCAGCTGGTGGCTTTTCCATGTGGATGCTAAAAGATGCATTGGGATGCAGTGGGTTTTGGGGGACTGCGTCATGGATCGCTGCATGATCCATGCCCCCGCAGCTTGCCCTGTGTTCTCCTGCCTCCAGCCCCTTCCCTGCCTTTCACAACGGCTAATTGCTGCCCCAACAGTTTGCCTACCTCCGTTAAATACTAGGACAAAACGGAGCTGTAATTAGTGGGCTGATGGCAGCTGCTCGTGTTCCCTGCGGAGTGGCCTGCAAGGAGAGATGCTCTTTTGGAGGAGGTTGCCTTTGCTTGCTGTTCACTGGTGCTTTCCACAAAGCCTTGGGCTGTGGTGCATGGCTCAAAGCTGCCATCATGCCTTTTGGTCCCCAAACCCCGATAACAGAGGAGGAGGATGGTGTAACGCTGCTTGGGCAGGGTGATGCTCTGGTTTCTTCCTCATCCATAGAATCATGGAATGCTTCGGGTTGGAAGGGACCTTAAAGCTCCTTCACTTCCAACCCCTGCCATGGGCAGGGGCACCATCCACTAGAGCAGGTTCTCTAAGGCCTCCCCAGAGCCTTCTCTTCTCCAGGCTGAACCCTCCCAGCTCTCTTACCCTTCACCCTGGCGCTGATGTTCATGCTTGGTGACAACCAAACCCATCCCAGCAAGGTGATGGTTTGCTGGGGACATGAGGGCTGACTCGTCCCCTTGCCTGTGCCTGTTTGTGCCACACAGCCCTGCCTGGTGTTCGCTCCCATCTGCAGGAAGCGTGTTCCTCGGCACAAGGTATAGGAGAACTTCTCCAGCCCTGCTGCCCATGGGCTGTGGTGACAGTGCCATCGAGGCCAGCAGCTCCGAGCCTGCCACCGCGGGTGATGGCATCACCCATTGCCTGCAGGAACCGGGTGGGTTCTGTGTGTCGCCACTTGCTGGGGGTGCGTGGGACTCAGCGCCATGCAGGAGCTGGGGACTGGGAGTCGAGGTTGTGCCAGAGGCGATGGTGGGTTCCCCCCATGCGGATGCAGGAGGAGATGCTGCCTTTCCCCGGGTGTTAGAGTGGGAGAAGCCTTGAGCTGCTCCTGGCCCTGCAGCACGTTTGCACTGGGGGTGGTGTTTGTGGGTGCAGCATCAGCCCTGTGCTGTGCTCTGTGACTTGGCTACCCCTGGGTTGCCACCAGCACTTCCTGGGTGTTTCCAGCTCCTTTACCACCTCCAGTGCATGTTTAGTCCCCCTGACTCTTGTAAGATGAAGGCTGAGAGATTCTTCCCCTTTGCTGCAAGGAGGATTGCTCAGAGAATGGAAGGGAGAAAAAAGGGAAGGGAGAAAAAGCTCCGTTGGAGCTTTCCATTTCCAAAGGGAAAAATCTTAAACCCAGGCCAGGAATGGGGAATTTGAGGGCTTTGGGTGGGTTTTTTTTCCCTCCCTGCTTGGCAACATAAGCAGCATCCCTGACAGCTTTACATCGAGTTTACCATGGCAACCTACAGCAGCCCAGTGTTTCCAATGCCCCATCCCTGAAGTAGGAGAGGAGATGAGCCCTGGTGGGCGCTGCTGAGGGGCTGGGAGTGAGGGGTGGCAAATGGGGTGGCCTCTTGTACTGCAGCAGCCAGGTACATGCTTAGGGAATGGGATAAACTGTGCTCCACATGGCCTGAGGGTTGCTCAATGGGCCTGATCCTGCTTGGCAGGTGAGTGGGATTTGTGGCTCTGGGCAGGGGATGTAGTGGCTGATGTTGCTCTTCCTCAGCCTGGTGCTGCCGTGGATGGTGGGAGATGTCCAGGCTGGAGCGAGATGCAGGAGGAGCTGAGGTGTGGATTTCCCTCTCCTCCATGGCTGTAAAACCCAGCAGAGCTTGGTCAGGGCTTGCTCCATCGCTGGTGCTGTGCTGGGGTGGGCAGGGTGGTGTTCACCATGGGTCTGAGCATGCTGAGCCAGGAGGTTTCATGCCCTTTCCTACTGGCCCCAGTGCTCAAGCAGCATCTACAGCCTGATGTGTGCTGGGCGCTGGTGCCATGGGCTCTGCCACCCGCCATGGGCTGTACCACGTAGCCTGGCGTGGCCGGAGGTGTCACATGCGGCATGGTTTAGATCCCCCTTGTCCCTCCGAGCATCCCGCTTTCCTCTCCTTCGTGCTTCATCCTTGTGTCCTGCTCCGAGGGCTGCTCCGGTGCCAGCCTGTGGCCGCGTTCCCAGCCAGGACAAGGTCTAATGTGGCTGTTTATTATTCCGGGCAGGTTTGTCTGCAGCACCACATCGGCTCCGCTCCTCGCCAGCCACTGCTCCTTCCCAGAGCCTTCCTGCTCCTTCCCCCAGCCCATAGGCCAGGAGCATCTGTGTCCTTCATGGTGCTGCCCCCAAACTGCTCCTGGTCTGCAGCCACCCTTGTCCTGCTTGGGGATGCTCTTTGGGGGGTGATAGTGCATCACTTGGGGGTCCCATGCAGCCATTCCCGCACAGGACAGTCTGGCTTCTCATGGGTGCTCCCCTCTGGGCTGTGTTTTCTTGCCCTGATTCCCAAGGGACCCTCAAAGGGGACTCTTCTGCCTCTCCAGTGCCTGGGGGCTCTGGGAATGAGTGATTGGAGTTGGGGACAGGTTGCTGGATGCTGCTGGAGTCATTAGGAGCTCGTTGGAGTGTTGGCTGTTGGGGAAGGCTGAGTGCAGTGCCCTGATTGCCTGGGATGGCTGCTTCCAGCCTGTCCTGTGGATCAGGAGCAGGTCTCTGATCTGGTCGATGCTCCGTGACCCCACACAGGGCTGGAGGAGGATGCTCAGAGCAGGTAACAGGAGCTTTCCTCCACCATGGTCCCTCCTCTCTTCAAAGCGAGCCCCTAGGGCTGACGCTGCTGGAGGGGCTGGGCATGGGCTGGTGATGATCGGTGCCCCTGAGCTCCTCCAGGGCTCATTATGGACTAGGCTGTACGGTGTTAATTAACTGTCTTTGTCTTAACCTCTAAGCTCTCATCACAACTTGTTGGTTGCTGTGAAAGAGGGGAAAATGAGCGTGTTGAGGTGAGGGGATTAGCTTTTTACTCTTAATCAGCAGGAGTCTGTTTAATTGGACCTGTCATCTCCTACCCCCTGCTGCCAGCAGCTTTGTGCCTCTAAAACATAGATGAGCTCAGCTCCATGAGGAGCCATGGGGTGACTGGGATGGACATCATCAGGGATGCTGGGTCGGGGATGTTGGTGAGCTCTGCTTTATGGGGCAGCAGCAATGCTCTGCCCAAGGATGCATGTTTGGGTGCCCCAGGAGCATTGGGGGGAGCATGTCCCTGTGCTCCCCGTCCCTTTGCTGCCTGCAGTTAAAGGACAGGGCCCTCCTGCAGTGCTGGAATCATTGATGTCCCTGAGGTTCGGTTGGTGCCTGTTGCCTGCTGATAACCCCAGGAGCCACCCTGGGTGTTGCTGGTAGGGTTGGAGCTCCCAGGGACCAGGGTGTCCAGGGAGGGGGTTGCAAAGCTGGTGTGATCAGGGCTGGAACTGGGGGCATTTGTTGCCGGGTGCTGTTGGGATGGTCCCATGATGAGTTTGGGATGGGATGGCTGGCGCATGCCCTGTGCTCCTGGGAAGCAGCGATGGACGTTTGCCCTCCTCCTTCCCATCTCCTCTGTCCACTTGCTCTGTTGCCTCTGATCCTGCCTCAGTGCTGATGCTGCCTCAGTGACCGTTCCCCTTTTGTTATTCATTTATATCGCTCTAGGAAAGGTTTCATTTTCTCTCCATAAAGAGCCTCCCTTGCAGGCTCTTTGCCTCTGTAGTGCTGCAGAGGTGTTTGGGAGCATCGCTGCTGCCATCTGAGCTTGCGTCAGAGAAAGCCTTTGCTTTCCCGCTCTGACCAGAGCAGCTGCCCCTCCGGTGGACACCTTCCACTAGAGCAGCTTGCTCCAAGCCCCTGTGTCCAGCCTGGCCTTGAACACTGCCAGGGATGGGGC
>WYDI02028964.1:0-58156 GCA_009867235.2 Psittacus erithacus
CTCCCCTTCGTGTCCCACCGCCAAGCGTCCGGCGGCTGTGCCTGTAAAGCTTCCACCGAGCCAGGTAAAAGAGATGCTGAGGGCAGGAGCAACAAACGCAGAGCTCCCAGTCTTCTACTGGGTTGGGTCGAAAATACCATCGAATCGCCAGGGTTGGAAGGGGCTTCTGGAAATCATCTGGTCTAACCCCCTTGCGAAGGCAGGGTCACCTACAGCAGGTTACACAGGGAAGTGTCCGGGTGGGTTTTGAATGTCTTCGGAGAGGGAGATTCCACACCCCCCTGGGCAGCCTGTTCCAGTGCTCTGCCACCCTCAACATAAAGTTCTTCCTCAGGTTGAGGTGAAACTTCTTGTGTTTTAGTTTATGGTCATTGCTCCTCATCATGGGATTGCTGGGCATCACTGAAGAATCTGGCACCATTCTCTTGTCACCTGCCTTTGAGATCCTTATATGCATTAATGAATAAGATCGCCTTTCAGTCTTCTCCAGACTAAACAGACCCAGCTCCCGCAATGTCCTGTCAAGAGAGAGATGCTTCAAACCCCTGATCATTCTTGTGACCCTCCACTGGACCCTCTTGGGTAGCTCCTTGTCTTTCTTGTACTGAGGAGCCCAGAACCAGACACAGTACTCCAGACGTGGCCTCAGCAGGGCCAAGTGTATGTGGGAATATTACAGTCCTTCTGTACATAAAGGGAAAATTAACAGAAAAGATTTCAAAGAGTCGTTATCTCAATTATATAAAGTTATAGTGGCTGATTTTTAAGGACTAAGAGAGCCATTATGTATTCTTATTGTCCACATTGCTAATGCAGTAAGGAGGAAGATTTGCCAAATAGTTTATAGTTGCAATGCTGAGGTCACGCAGTACGTAGCAGCTGTATCACCTGCAGCCTGGGATAGGCTGACTACTGATGCCGAGATGTTCAAGGCAGTAGACCGTAATTTCACACCAAAATCTATGTGGTTCAGAGTAGCTTATTGTGCTTTTATCTAGATGTTTTATTTTCATAATTAAAACATGCATTATTGGCATGACTCACTTTATCATATTAAATGGATATACAAGGATATAAACTGATAGGAAGACTCTGTATTGTGTTACAGAACTTGATGTCTGAGCCAGGAAGTTTTTCACAATCTCTTTTTCTATTCAAGCTGCGTTTACCTGATTGCCAGCAGTAGGTCACTACATCAGGTCACAACTGCTCACAGTGAACTCAGAACACAGGAGAATAAGGAAGCTTCTCAGTCTCCCAAATGGATCTCTTCAGCATAAAACTGATGGGATAGATGCTGGCAGGATGTTAACAGCTACATCCACTGATACTTCTCAGAAGTGCAACTCTTGGTTGAGTTCAGCTGCCCTTCACGCAAAAGCCTATGGCTGAGAACAGCAAGGCAAATCCAGAGAAGAAGCTATTCTTTCTGGCTGCATTAAAAATTCTTGACAAAGTAAAACTATTTCTTTATTCTTACATCTTCTTTAACAAGTGGTGTGAGTGCTTTTTTGTTGTAATTTCCTGTCGTAAGAGAACGCCTGTTCTACTCGTCATTTTGAGTGTAGAAAGAAAAAACTTGTGGACTTTGTTTTTGGAGATGCACTCTGAACTCCTCCTATCTGAAATAAGCATAACTAACCAGTGAGAAACTGCCCCACTGGGTGTTCTGATTTGTCTTGCTGTGGTTGGCTAAAGTCTTTAAAGACTTTCTCTAGCACAGGGGAGATGTGATATATTGATTGAATTTGAAAATCCTCAGATATTGTCACTGCACTCCATCTTGTGGAAGAGGCAACAATATATTTTAAAATGATCCTGTAGTGGGATTTTTTAGTAATTAAAGCTAACAATGTCTGGTTATTGCTGCCAAAGCAAGGAACTACCTATAGCAGTGGTTACAAGGAGTTGTTTGATTCTCAATCTGCCTAATTGTACCCAGTGGATGTGTGTAAATGTCCCTTGGTTTTTAGGTATGAGCTTCACATCTCTTTCTTTGTTTTGGAAAGGAGCTTTAGGAAAGCATCTGAAGAGTCTGATTTGAAAAGAGAAACTAAAGCTTTCTAGGTGAGGTTGCCAAGGCGCATCCCAGATTTGGGAGAGTCATCATAAGGCTAAAGAAGCAGCCAGGTGGAGCAGGGATTGATGATCTGTGAGCATATGTGTCTGGGGTAAAGACTGTGCCAGGCAGGATTGTTCTGTAAGGAACTGCCTGTTTTGGGTTGATTTTGGGTTGTTTTTGTTACCCCTATAATAAATACAATAATCTTGCTAAGCCTGGGATGCTATCTGTCTTACCAAAAAAACCCCAAATGATGGGGTTCTCTCTGCCCTTCTGAAAGTGCCTTTCATGGCTTGTGACCTTTTTCACCTTGATGCTCAGCGCTGCTTTGGGAAATCAGAATAGGTATTGCGGCAGCAACTGTGAACCATAGCAGAGGCATATGCATACACATTTGTTTCTGGGCAGGTGTAGAAAGAACTGAGAAACTTATCTGGATTCACTGCTATAGAAAGCTTAAACTTGTAATAGTTGCCCTAGGACAAGCTTGAAGATAAAGCCATTTAACTTTAATGAATAACTTAAAGTACAAAGGGCTAGTTCCCCCAGCTGTTCCTTGGATGGAAGAAAAAAAGGTTTTCTTGAGAAGAGACTGTACAAAAGCTTAGTCATTCAGACCCAAAAAAGCAGGGAAAAACGGGTCTTGCACAGGAAGCTAGGAGAAAATTCTATTGTACAAATGAGGATCCTCTGAATTACCTCACCCCAGAAGCAGGTTCCACAAGGAGGCTAGATTTAATCAGTAGATGTGAAGTGTGGTTTTTGTTTTTTTTTTTTTCTCCTTTTATTTTTTCCAGAACTACACCCTCTTGCCATAGCCGCAATGTGATGTGGCATGGAACAGCAGTGCTAAATGAAGCACTGACCTTTTTTGTTTCATTTACCAGGGAGGGGCTTGGACAACACAGTGGTCAACTTGCTGATTGCTGGTATGCTTTACTGCTCCAAATTGTGCCAAATCCAGTAAGGTAGAATTGATCAGTTTTAAGAAATGCCTCAGTGCAAAGAAAGCCTTGAAGTTGGAGCACCTGTTTCTGTCTACTATTGGAACAGTGGAGACAGGTCTCATTAATTCTTGAGATAATACTAAGGGCAGGGTATCTTCATTGACTACAGTGTTTGTTAGCCTTTTCCAGACTCCTTGGTCATTTTTGTAGGGCAATGACTCATCACTTCTTACTGCACTGATTACATTAAGCTGTTATCATTGTTACAATATAAGTAACATAATGCTCATGCTAATTCACTTTATGCTCAACTGTCAGAATTCTTGTCAACTGGAAGTATCCTACATGAGCATTTTAGGATTATTTAGATCTTTCCTCATTACTCATATTTATGATATTTAACTCTATTCAGTGATGATTTTCAGTATAGCATATGAAAACTCAGAACAAATGGTCAGAACTTCTTGTGCAACCATTAGTATTGTTTGAAGGGAAATCAGAATATAACATGACTGCTCTTCAGTTTTTACTAAAATTCAGCCTCACAGATTTTTTACAGAATAGGGCGAACACTAATGTTGGGGCGGGAGTAGCAAGGAAGACTTCCTCAAAAGGAAAAGTCTGCTTTTGTCAAAACATTGAATGTGGTTTATGAAACGATGCAGTTAGATTTTTCTTTTTTCCTAACAGTAGCAAGAGGACGTGCAGATGAACAAAACAAAAATCAGATGTTGAGAGATTTTATGTTTGCACTTATTTTACTAAGCATAAGTACAAGTTAGTTGTATAAAACCTCAAAAGAGTCTTGAGTTTCAAAGCTGCCTCTGAAATCTGTGGTCTGAAGAAACGGAAGGCTTCAGAAATGTGGTTTCTGGTATATCCAACATAACCCCCACTCACACCTCTTATAATCTGTTTTGCCTGCTATTTCTTTGTAATTGAATTAATTTGAAGACATGGGAAAACACAGCAGAGTATAATAACAAAGGGTCAGTACCAAGGTCTTACCTCAGTGGGGTTATTCATGTGCTTGAAGTTACACAAGTACTGTGCTCTGCCCATATGTGAAATGCAAGAAAGCTCACCTCTGTAACTGGAGTGATTGAAGAAAGACTGGGTGAGTAAGGATTATAGTGAAAAACCAGACTGCTATTTTGAAATGGAAATTTATGACATTTAGCTAAGAATTGATGCAGAAGGCTTGTGAACTGGAACTGAGTTTGAAATATGGCATGAAAATGCTTTCACACCTTTCTCTAGAAAAACGACGTTCTCTAGAGCTACTTTAGCAGTGGAGCGAATACCAACTAGTCATTTCCTCACAGATTCAGCACTTTGTTTTCTATCCTGTTTTTGTTCTGAGAGGAAGGGAAAGAAGGAGAAAACATTTGAACAAAATTTGTGTCAGTGCCAAGCAAGTATGAGATCATTTGTTATGTAATTTTAGGTATTGACATGCACTTGGTGTCTCATCTCCTCTTTTGGCCATCTGACTATTATCAAAGCTATTCCTCTTTTATTTCTCATAGCAAAACTGAAAAGAGGGTCAACAAACCTCATAAATCCACCTTCCTCTCAAAGGGTATTTGCTGTTTCAGTTGCTACTGTTTGCCTTTGAAGCAAGATAAACCAAAGCTATATTGCGTCTGTGCACATCCACATTGCCATGAGGAAAAATGTTTTGAGAAAATTCAGCATTCAGCTTCCAGTTTATAAGACCCTGAAGTGTCTGGGCTATAACTTCAATCCGTCAGCAATTACAATCATTTCAGAAGCTTGTGGTAGTGGGAGACATGGCATGGAATAGTCCCCAGAGTGATATTTTGCCCCTGGAACTCAACTTTGAGAATTATGTGTCGTCATCCCATATCCCAGTTTTAACAAAGGAATGGTAACAACACTTCTCTTCATTTAGACTCTTGTGTAAGAGAAACAACTGACCTCCCCTTGTAGGTAGTATGCTGAACACTTACTTCCTGGTATTTCTGATCTTAGCAGGGAGGCTACGTCCAGTATTACTGAAGTTGATACACCCTTTTTAGTATGATATTTGTTTCATTTTGTTCTTTAATTCAGGAATCAGGGGCAAAAAAATCTTAATTCGTAGACTTCCTGGAGGAGAACTGTAAGCTTCTTTCCTTCTCTGTGTTCTTCTCTCCCCACAGTTTAATGTTTCCTGTGCTTACGTGCAGAGGGCATAATAAAAGAAGTGTAAGTGTAGTCATTCCCCCCATCCAGATCCCAGCTACGTATGGTTTTGTAAATTTGCTATTCTGTCACATTCGGACTAAATGTATATTTACTCCAGTTATTCAATCCAATTTTCAGTAGAACCTTTATGATACATATTGATATCTTTGTTTTAAAAGGAATTATTTGTACTGATAACATAAACATTTAAATAAGTCTTTTTTTTTTTTTTTTTTTCAGCAAATGCTTTGTAGTCCTTACATTATTGTTTAGTGAAACTAACTGGAATGACCTTCCAAAATCTTAATGCACGAAGCTATCTGCACTGAAGCATCTGAACAAGTTCAGCGTTTTCTGCAGCTACACTGTCTAGGAAGAGCATAACAAAACAGGATTTCTGCCACAAGACACCTTTGTTTTCTGATGTCACGTATTTGGTATCACAAAACCTAATTCTGCACATCATGTTAAAACTTGCTATTCATTCACCAACGAATTTTACTTTTAGTAGATGCGACAAATCAAGATGGACAACACAGATACTACTCATTTAAAAAAAAAAAATCAAATTTCTTTTTATTTAGAACCAAAGGCAATGCCCTGTAAGCCTAATGTTAAAATATGACCTCTGTAACAAAACAGATTTCTGAACTGCTGGCCAATGACAAATGATTCATAAATCTGCCAGTTAAACAAAAATAATAGTGAAAAAATCATGTTTGAAAGAGAGCAGCCAGAGTAAGGCAGGCAAACAATTTACCACCGAGAAGTATCAGTGGTGGAATCTTGTCTGAACTGGTAACTTCAGCAAAGAATTAACATGAAATAGCGAGTGTAAAACAAAATTGTGTGTTCAGTGGATTTAATATAAAATTTTTATTGTGTTGTTTCACAGACAAAAAAAGATGCTACCCTATTTTAATTACAACTGGGGTTACCTAGCTCTTAAAATTCTTTTTAAGTTTCCTGTGTCAAAATATGCCTTACCATTTTTAGAACAGCACTAGTAATTTAACAGTGACTCCCACCTGTTGAGGCTTTTACAACTCATGCTCCTCAGGGAGAAAGATGTCTGAGAACATACATGAACACAGGAAATGCCCCACTGCCTGGACTGTGGATTTTTTTTTCTTTCCTCTGACAGTGGCAAGAGACCCTGGTGCACATCAGGTACTTTGAGTGTACATCGGATGAGGCAGGCTGTAGTCTCTCCTCCAGAAATACTCATTGAAGTTCCGGCTGCACTTTTTCCTCTCAACTTTTATTTATACACTTCAAATCGAGGCCATTACAAGTCACAGTCACTGAATCACAGAATTGTTTGAGTTGGAAGGGACGTTTAAGATCATCCAGTTCCAACCCCTGCCATGGGCAGGTGGCCAGGGACACCTTCCACTAGATGGGGCTGCTCAAAGCCCTGTCAAACCTGACCTTGAACGCTGCCAGGGATGGGGCAGCCACAGCTTCTCTGGGCAGCCTGTGCCAGTGTCTCACCACCCTCACAGGGAAGAAATTTTTTCCTAATGTCTAATCTAAAACTCTGCTCTGTCAGTGTAAAGCCATTCCCCCTTGTCCTGTCACTGTATGCCTTTGTATATAGCAGGTCTCAGTTTTTTTGCTGCAGCCACATACCAAACAACCACATCGCAAAGGGTGAAGTCAAAATGCTGACTGAGTAGCAAGAACTACTTGGTTATGTAGGTCCTCCATGACCATGCTGAGAAATGCTGACATGGTAATTTCATTGCAAATACTTAACTAATTTGGTACTGAAGGATTCCATCATCTCAAAGCGAAAATTATAAATGTTTACACATTCAGCACATTTATCAAATAAAGACAAGTACTAATACAACCAAAATTTTAAAACTGACCTGCCCACTTCATAGCTTCATATTTAGCTCTGTTTTCTCAAATATATGCCCCATTAATCACTGATTGCATTGGGTTATCTTCAGGCTTGATAGTGTACAAGGTTTTTCCTGTAGAGTTAGTACCAAAACGCTGTTTGGAATCTGTTGCGGGGTAAACGAGAAACCCCTCTCAAAACAAACACCTTATTTTCTTTTTTTTATTGCATGGTTTCTTAAGTGATTTTTAATAGACATGAAGCATTTAAATAGAAAATTCTTTCTTAGGTCTTAGCCTGAAACATCAATAAAATCTGCACAAATGCAGTTCTAATAAAAAAAAAATAAAAAGCAGCATTTCAACATCTTCAGCTGCTTAAAGAAAGTGGTGACAGGTTCTGAAATGCTGCTCCTCCAGCTATAAGGCTTGTTGTGCAGCAAACTTTTGAAAAACTTGTAAACCAGTAGATGATACGCCGACGGAAGGCTTTATTTTTAACAGCTACAAAAAGCAAGGTTTACTTCTAAAGCATCCAATGACACCACAATGAAGTCCTGGTGTAGTTACACTCTATACTTCTTTTTTGATGAGGTTAACACTTCACAAAGGTTTTACACTGAAGATATAAATGGCAACACAATTATATATTAATGTAAAAGCAGGAAACAAGGAAAACACAATAACCCATACTAAGGAAACTTTAACTATTTCTAGCCTCTTGAAACATACTCATCCACCTTCTGTGGCACTTCCAAATTCAAAACTCAGAACTACCTCATTCCTTATTCTAATTCTGGAACACAACTCTCAGATCCCTTCTTCCTCATCAGTGCCTCAGATCAACAACTGTGGATGTAGTTTGCCCGTGCAAAAAGTCATTGGGAGCACACAGACAAATACCAGTAAGTAGCATCTCAACATACAATCATTACTTATAAATCCAGGTAACTAAGTTAACACAATAAAGCCTAGTAAAGAGAGGCATGATGTGCAAGATCAAATCTTAAATGCCAACCTCTCATGAAAGTAGTAAAAAGTCAGCATTGCCCATGCTATAAGTAGTATGTTTGCCTTATATATTTATAAAAACTTACAGAACTTTAATACTGCACAGATACTACTTTAAAACTTAAACTAGAGCAAATGCTTGTATTCTGGAGAACCAGACTGATAATGCAAGAAACCAATAGTCTAACATTCTGCATTCATTTAAATTGTTCAAAACACAGCAATTGATTTTCACAGAAGTCTGGCAGTTTGAAGGGGGGGGAACTGTTCACAGCCGAGAGAGGAGGATGTCTAGATATTTCTGTGTTAAGCAGGTATGCCACTGTCCAAAAACAAGGTGAAAGTTGATTCAGTTCAGGAGTGTATTAATAACTTAAAAGTAGTCCAGCAAACCACCAAATATCTGGAAAGACAATCCACAGTATTTTTTTAAACAAACACCCTCCCCCCTCCCCTGAACAATAACAAAAAAACCCCAAATCCCAGACACACAGATCCCTAAAGAAATTCTTTACCTTTCTCACTCCCTCCTCTCTTGCAGTTTTGTCCAGATCTTCTAACAACATCATCAGTCAACATCTTGGCTTTGTTTTGTACAGCAACACTGCCAAAAATCTTTGCTTCAGCTTCATAAGTTCTCTTTAAAACCTATGTTCATAAAACTTGACTGAGTTTTTTTAATACCACAAGGGCAAACTTTATATAGGAATATATACTTAAAACAGTCTTTGATTTTTTTTCCCCTGAATTTTAAGTTCCAAAGAGAAGGCCCTTTAATTCCCTTTCTAAAAAGGTAATAAATGCATACTTGGGATAAGAGTATCAGTAAGCTTCTCCAGTCAGGCTGCACCCTCAATTCCACTTCGTTTTCACCAGTTATTGTAAAACAGTAGAATTATGACAGCTATTGCAGCACATTTCAAGTTGCTGCATTAACTGTGATTTACATAGAACCAAAACCAACCACGTTCACAACGCAGTCCAGGCCTTAATGGCACAGCACATGGTACCTTTATCCTGGAACCTGAAGAATCCTCAAGCTGTCTTATTTTACTTCCACCCCAAGCTGTAATAAAGATACACTGCAAGTGTTACAGAGATTTAGGCTAAACTGCCGGAAACTACGCATGGTAAATGCTTAGCATTTCGGTTGCGACCGAACCTCGAGATCTTCACAGGAATATATGCATTCATAAGTAAAAGAACCAGTAACATCAAACTGCTGGACATGCAGGTAACTTATGTGGCAATTAGCCAAATGCAAGGCGCATGGGGGTTGTGTGTGAAAGCACCTCAGTTCAAGAGATGGAGCAACAAAACCATCTCAAGAGAGAGCCGCTCTTCCGCCAGAAGAGTGGAGAGGTGCTTACACTGCCGGCTATGGGAGACAGACACCAAGCCAACCGCTTCAAGGAGGGAAAGCCCAGCTACCCCGGCGAGTGGGAAGGCTCCGCTCTTCCCAGCAGAAGGCAGCAACGCACCTCCTCGGGGCCCACAAGAACGAACCTCTCCGTTGCCTGCTCCTCTCCTCCTCCCCCGCCAGCTTACCTCAGCGGGCCAAGCGCCCGAGGGGCGGGGGTGCGGCCGTTATTACCAGTGAGAGCCCCGACCAGGGCGCTATATAGGTGGAAGCAGAGGGGCGCCGCGGCGTTACCATGCTGGCTGGTCTTCCTCATCAGTCTCCTCCAGAGCCTGTCCCTTTTGATTCCCTGTGTCCATTCATTCCGTCATTCTCCTACGACTCCTGGAAGAGCATCACTGGGCAGCATCCCCCTGCTTCTCGGTTAACCTTCAAGAAGTGGCAGGTGATGGCAGGATGTCTCTACTTCATGCCCTCTTCCAGTTCCCCATCTCTGGATTTTGAGTCCTGTAATGCTTCCCTTTCATTGTAGTTCATTGTTCATTGTAGTTTATTTTTCTCCTTGTCTTTGTTACCCTTAGCCCGCTCCCTCTCTAAGGGGGCTTCAAGGTTTTGATAATAAGTACCTAAGCAGAAAAGCAAATAGAAACAGCAACTGTTAGAGAAATTATTTATAGAATGCACACAAGCTTGGCCACCTTCTTCAGGCCTTTTTCTTTGTATTCCGCTGGCTTCCATGGCTATTAGGAAGGTAAATCCTTGCACAGTTCTTTTACTATCCGTCTCTCGCTACGATTTCTAATGATGCCAGACACCTTTTTTGCCTCTTGCTTGAAAGCCACTGCAAATTCAGTCAGTGATTTCAGAGAACTTCAGTCTCAGTAGCTAACATTTCTGAGTTATATCTGGTTGTTAGATCTGGCAATGCTATGTGGCAATCCATATGCTTCAGAGCAAGCCAACTCATTTAGCCAGTTAAAGAGTGTTATTAATTTTTAGAATTGATGTTAACCTATACATGTTCAGAATTTCATTCTGAATCCTGTGAATTATTACTTTTGCAATTTCTTGTATAATGTATGAATGTCTGTTGGTCCCAGTGCTTTGGCTATTCCAAAAGAACAGCTCTACTTCAAATGAAGTGGAATTCTTACTTAAATAATCTCAAACATATCTTTAGTATGAGGTAGACTAGATTAAAATGATGTAGAAGTAGATCCTAGCTAAGAAGACAGCAGAGAGAGCAAATTAGGTACCTTTGAAATACTACCTGAGTCCTGTGATAGACAAGTCAGCTGCTTGCTTTGTGGCTGATGATCTCCATGCTGACTATATAAGGAGGAAGGGAATGGGTGCTCCTTAATCATCATTGTGACCTTAAGTTTTTATTTCTTTTCTTATATTTATTTCTACTGTTTAGATGCACAAATGCTAAAAGTGAAGAATTAGGAAGTTGTTATTAGAGATTTCTTGATATTGAACTGTTTGTGTGTGTATGTGTGCATATATATGATGCATACTTTGAAAGAAATATCTTTTTGGTTTTTTTCCCTTTATCCATTTACTTAGAGAAGTAATGGCTTTTCAGCGATCAGACATTTTGCGTATTACATTTTGCTTGGCACATTAGTTCTTGCCTATTCAGTATCCACCTGTAGGGCAACTGTGAAGGCAATCACACAGACAGCAGGCTATTCTTTTATAAGACTCTCTGCTATTTTAGTTTTCTGTTTTAAAAATACAGATGTTTTAAATCAGTCTTCTAGCAAATAAAAGTGCCTGATGGTTTGGGGTTTTTTTGATTGCTTTTTTGTTTGGGTTCTGGGGTTGTTTTTTTTTTTTTGGGGGGGGTGAAATATGCAAAGAATAAGTAAAATAGCCATTTAAAAAAAGAATAATTTGACACTATTCTATGCTTACTAATGCTGATTATTGGGAAGAAGAGGATTGTTAATATGAAAGCTCTATGTCCTTTTAAAGCAATTCTGTCTTATTAAAAGTAAACATAATTGAAGAATCAACCTTTAGTTAATGAGCAGCATACTCCTTTCCCTTTTTGTCTGTAAAAGTCCAGCTGATGCCAGCTCTGATATATTTTTCTCCTTTTTTAATGCACAGAGGAGGTGGTTACAGCAAAGATGTATTTTAAACCACAAACTTGGGAAAATAAAACCATCCTTTTTTAATTTCAGATCATGTTTACTAAAGCATACTTCTCTTGATTGCTCTATATAAAGTCCCTTATAATACTATGATTGATGCCTATAAATACACAGGCAGTGAGATGGCAATCACCAAGAAGGGAAAAGAGCTATGAATAAATTTAGGCTTGAAATTTAGAACATTTCTAATCATCAGAAGAATCAGGTTCTGGAACAGCTTTTCAGCAGAAGTCACTGTGGGATGAACTCTTTTCAGTACAAAGTTGACATCTGTGATTTCTAGTTATGCCAATTTAATCAGAAGGCTGCAACACAGCCTGGAGTCTTTCTTTCTTTCTTGTGCAGAATAACCGAAAAATTCTATAGTCTGAACATCCTGCTGTCTGTGTGGGAACATAGCTATAGCTCTGTCTTAGGGATTAGAAGTAGAAAATCCAAATTCTGCTTTGATACATCTTGCCTGTACAGGGTGCGAAGTCTTACTGAGCTGTGTTAAATAACTGCTGTGAAAGCAGCTGTGGAAGTTTTAGACATGACTGCTTTTCTGCTGGAGGGCACTCTCATCAGAGGTGAGCAGGCAGAAAGGCTTGTACAAGTGTTTCTTATTTGCTTCAGCAAAAGGTCAGCCAAGATTAACTGAAAATACATTAAGCAATAGGTTAAATGACACCAGATGACTGTGCAGAAGTAGATTAGAAGTGCTCACAGAGGCTCGTCCACAGCTGAGCTCCAGAGGCAAGTGAACTCTGACAACAGTTCCTACCATTTCTGTGGTGGCTATCTGACACAGCTCAGTAGCTGTCTCTATGCAACCAGTTATTTCTGCTGCAATCTGAATGATAGTCTCTGTGCAGCAAGGACCTTGGAAATATTAAGCTTGCAACACTTCTGGACAGGGTGAAAACAGTTTGCTTCCAGATTTGTGCATCCTGTGGCAGACTGAGAAGTGCCTGATAGAGGGTAGGAAAATCAACTGACAATACAGACTTGTGGGTCTAACTCAAGAACTGCTAGAACTCACACTGCCCTAAGGCCTGTTTCTTCTTAGCCTGTTTGGATGCTTCAGGAGCACATTGATGGTCCTTGGAAGTGCTCAGATGTTGGTAGAAGGGTGTTTGGCACCTTGACCAATGAACATCTCATTCTGGTGAATAAATCAGAAAGCTATCACACAGCTTTAGCGTGGCACTCATGCTGGCATGTTTTAGCCCGGTGTATTCTTCTTAAGGGTGAGCAGTATATGCTTACTGGAGCAGTGTAAGAAATAGGTCATGTACGAAGTGATTACATCTGGTTTCCAGCAGTTTCCACTTGTTCTTCTTTGAAGATGTTACATCCTGACTGCTGTGTTTAACAGCTACACATGGACTTTCACTTCAGTGTTGTGTTTTGGTTTTGGGGTTTCTTTTTCTAAACGTCTTCTTTAATCTGCTTATACTTTTGACCTCCATAACATCTCATGGCAATGTGTTCTGCACTTTAATTATACATTAAAAGAAGGGCTGACAGTGCACAGTAGCTACATGTTCCTCAAAGCCTGCTTGCCATTTTAGTGCCCTTATTGCAAAGTTCCAGCCTACAGGGATACAAACAGAAGCTAGAAATGGAAAAGGTCTACTGTATCATGGTGTTAGTTTCAGCCATAATAGAAAATGTTTCAGGCACAGCTTGACATGGTAACATCAGTGTACTTAAGAGATATAGCAGGACTCTGAACAGTCTGCAGGGTGTGAAAACACAATGGCTTCTACAGCCTCCAGGGTGTTTTTCTTCAACAGAGCAAACAGGGCAGGATTCATGTTAGAGTTACTGTGAGCAACTCTTTTGGAATAGTTGATGTTTTGAGTAGGCCTGTTATTTTCCTGACAGCTGTAGTTCTAGAGGTATTTCCTGTCCTTCTTCAACAGTTGCTAGACTAATTCTGTGTGAATTTCTTTGTATATGCGTTACAGAGATGATGTCGCTATGTTAAATCACAATTTGTAAGTATCTTCATGGGAAATACAGTTGTTTTCAGTACCATAAATAGTGGCTAAAGAAGAGGCAATAACTGTTTGAAAGCTTACCACAATCAGTCTAGAAATAGAGCTCAGTCTTGAACCATGAAGGTAGTAAATTACTGCTGTAATTTGCCAAGGTTTATGCAGGATTGTCTCTCACTTGAAATTGTTTGATCAATAGATGGGTTTGGGGTTTTCCCTAAAGCTTCTTTTCTATTTTGAAGTAAGGAAGAATTACGTCACTTTATTTTAGATTACATTAGATCATCACAGTGGTCATGCCTATGATTATATAAAGTACGAAAATAAGGATCAAGGAAGAGCTCGGGATAACCATAGACCATTGAAAGCCATAATTTCCTCTGGAATAATTCAGAGGAAGTAAAGATCACTTAGTTTAGACAAAAACTCCTTTGGTAATCTACTGCAGGCTTTTCCTAATGAACAACAACACTGCAGATTTATGTAATACCTTTATTTAGTAGTAATCCAAAGTAGTATACAGATAATATATGGAATTATTTCATGCATCTCTAAAAAGCAATATCTTCTTGAGTAGAAATATTGAAATTATTCTCTGCCAACAATAAACTGTATGTTGGATCAGCAGTGTGGTTTCTGGATATCTGGGGCATAATACCATCTGTAGGTATATTTTCCATCTGTAGCATATATGAGCTACTCTCTGTGTTCTTCTTTAGTGAAAATGGTAAGAAACAAATGTTGAAGAAAATGCCTAGCTGTACACTGGAAAGCCTTCATCCAAACCAATCCTCAATATCTGATTAAGATACCGTGGAATTTACATTAACTTTCCTATTCTCCTTATCAGGGAGAAAAAAATATATTACCTTATTTTTGCTCAAGAAATTTTAAATCCTTCAGTCCTGCTAGTGGATGAAAAGCCTTATTTCCTTCTGGTTTTTAATGGAAGTTCCTAAGCCTTATGATTTTAGAGAGAAGATTAAAAGTCTGCAGCAAAAGTTCAATTATTGTAAACCAAATAATCCCATGAACCCCATATTTCTCTTAAAATTCCCTGATGCTTGAGGGCAGTGATACAATTCTTGGCAACTGGGACACAAAACTTTCCTGTGCTTGGGACTGATAATATTGTAATTTCTGCCTCTTTGGAGCCATTTGTTATAGATGAGAAATAACTTAGATTTGTTATAGCCTCACTCTGCCTTCCAAGAAAACTCCAACAAACTCCTACAGATTAGGTAACTCCAAAGTGAAGATGTTATTTTTTCCCAAATGTATGTCCTTTGTTCCAAAGTGCCCTCAATCATTAAGAACAGCCAGTGGCACACTGAGTAAGGAAACCAAGCTTTTATAACAAGTGAATTTTTGTAAAACTCAATAGTATATCACATCACCTGCCTGAGTTTATTTCACCTAGATAGACTTGAAATGTCATACATATTTTAATTAGCACAGTGTATGTTATTGCTAGGTTTTAAACCAGGCACAGGTTTATAATACCTGAGAGGGTAGGTAGCAAGAAGAACAAATTGCCAGTCTATACTTGGCTGAACACACAGTTGGCAAAATTTGGTGCAGGGCAGTTGTATAAAAGAGTTGAGTTATATCGATCCAGATGTCAAAACTCACCTTAGGTTTTTGATATGACTTCTAATCATTGTAAGTAGCTGTGATTCGTGTACATTTCTAACTGAAGCAGGCCTGCCAGACTGCACATGCATATAATCTGCCTACCAGGCATATGGGGACTGTGGAACAAATAGATCAAAGCAGCTCAATAGCTGTTCGTTGGCTTTGGGGAACAAATGGATGCCTAGTGAACCATCAGCATCCTCTCAACATGTTTTTTAAGTCTGTTCAAAGCTGCCCTTCTCCATCCCCACTGTGAATGTAAATTCTCACATCTCAAAATGATATCATTGTTTTATTCAATATTCCTTTTTCATATTTTTTGAGTACTCAGCATTAATTTTCAGTCTAATTCTGTTTGTGTTTGTGCCTATGAAAGGTTTTTGTTTCTAAGTACATGTTCTGCTGTGGTAATTATCCCTCCTGCACTGTAATTCAAGCCAAAAAGTTGATTTATTCTCCATGTGTTCTTTGTAAAATTGAATGTGTCGCCTTTTGTAACTGACTTGCTTCTGACAAAGCTGATCTAAACAGTTGCAGAAGTGTCTCATTTCCTTTGCAGTTATGAGCCCAATTAACTTGTCAACATTTTCCAATGGTTATTTACTACGCATTTACCACAACTCTAATCAGCTATAGAGGTAGGAGAAAGAAGGACAGCTAGGGTAGGGAGCGTTTTCCCTTGCGGTTTCTAGTGACAAGTGTAGATGAAGCCTCATTTCACAATTTGGAAATAGTGATGGGTCAGAAAATCACAAAGAGGCTTGTTCAGCGATTGTGATCTGACTCTGAAGTCTACTGAAAATGGCTTTGGTATGACTAATTATTTCAGTCTTGGTTGTTTCAACAGATATTTAAAAATGAGATTGTCCTGTCTTAGGATATTTCATCTGTCATTTCACATGCAGTTTGCTACATAAAGTCCAGCTTCTGCTGTCTTTGTTCATCATATGCTGAGAACATCATGGCATGGAAAAGGTGAAAATTCATTAAAAAGAGAACATTAGTATTGTAATAGCATTAATCTTAGAATTGTTTAGGTTGGAAAAGACCTTTAAGATCATCCAGTCCAAGCATTAACCTTGCACTGCGAAGTCCACCACTAAACCATGTCCCTCAGTGCCACATCTACCTGCCTTTTAAATGCCTCTAGGGATGGTAACTCCACCACTTCCCTGGGCAGCCTGTTCAGTGCTTGGCAGCTCCTTCAGTGAAGAAATTTTTCCTAATATCTAATCTAAACCTTCCCTTGCGCAACTTGAGGCCATTTCCTCTTGTCCTATTGCTTGTTACTTGGGAGAAGAGACCTACCCCCTTTTATATTTTGTTTCTTTGCATGTTTTCTGTATTGCCCAAACGAATTTACTGTAATTACCCTAGGAAAGTATTGCATGGAATGTTGCGTGATTTTAATATAGCTAGAGACCACAAGGGGCGCTAGAGAGTGGGCCACTGCGCGTTGTGCTTTCCAGAACTGTTGCAAGGTGCCGAGATCAGAAGCTGTTGATCTGGCCTGGCGCCTTCAGAATAAATACTGTCTTCAAAATGCTTTCTTTCTTCTTCCATGAGAATACAAGCGACTACTCCTTTTGAGAGGGGACTGCCCTCACATTGTGGACTTCTTTTTCTTCACCTCAGCCATCGTGGTGGTAAAGTGTGCCCTCCTTGCGGCAGGGCAGGATGCCAGCGGTGGCTGCTGGAGGTTCTTGGCATCCTCTTCCAGGCCCTCAGTCCATCCCCATCCACTAGTGATGTGACGGTACCATCTGGTGCCGAGTTAGAATTGCACAATCCATCCACTGTCAGGGTGCGTCATAACCTGTGATGTTCAAAAGGTTCAGTGCTCTTTGACAGAAGGCATCTCTGCAAAGGTGTTTATTTTCAAGCCTCTCTTGGGTGACAGGAGGTGATTTTAGATCTGGGAAAGTACACTTCAAGACCAAATCATGATGATCTGTCCATAGATGATTGAAGTTGCAGTTCTGGTTTTAAGATACCTAAGGAATATATGCAGTGAATATAAAACTAAAGTTGCCTCTTTTATAAGAGGGCACTGTGGCTGAATGGAAACCATGGTAACTAGGATAGCATATCTTGTTCCTGAGTGATAAAAATGCACAGAGTAGGCTTTGTGCTTAGCAACAAAACCTAATCAACCAAGTTTTGAGATAGCCTTCCCTTCAGCCCTCAATTGCAGCTGCTGTCCTTGTCCCATGCAGTATGTGTGCCTGGTCTTCATACTTCATTTTCACCAATCCATCCTTTAAGCGTGCAATAAGCAGCATAAAATACATTTCACACAAAAGAAAACAATTTATTCTTGTTGGCCATTGCTTTAGAAAAATACACAACTCAGATCTCCTTCCCTGTAGAGCTGTTGTAAACTATGACTCATACTTGGCCAGCATGTTGGATGTTCACTTTAATTAGAATATGTGCATCTAAAGATTGCTGTAAACACTTGCTGTTAATAGCAAATTACTCCCTGCTATACAATGGGAAGTAGAAGCAATTTTAATACATTTAATACATTAAGCTGTACATTTTAAGTCATGTTAGGGCAGCACACTGACAAAAATTAATTAGGGAAACTCTCAAATTAGCATACATTGGCTGCCATGCAAATCATGTTGGCATGAAAAATGGGACTAATGTGAATTGCACTCTGCAGTGATTAAATATTTTCTAAACACTAAACAATATTATAAAAATCTTTGATGTCTACCTTGTACGGCAAATCTGGATGAGGATACAGTTTATTTATAATAACAAGTGAAAAGAGATAAAGTATTGCTGCTTACTCGTTCTCGATGGTACATGTTTAATAGGCTGACTTTCGTAGAATCGTAGAATAGTTTGGGTTGGAGGGGACCTTTAAAGGTCATCTAGTCCAACACCCCCCTGCAATGAGCAGGAACATCTTCAACTTGATCAGTTTGCTCAGAGCCCCGTCCAACCTGACTTTGAATGTTTACAAGGATGAGGTAGCTACCAGTGCTCTGGGCCTGTCCCAGTGTTTCACCACCCTCCTCATAAAAAATATCTTCCTTATATCTAGTCTGAATCAACCCTCTTTCAGTTTTAAGTCATTTTCCCCTTGTCCTATTCCTACATGCCCTTGTAAAAAGCTCCTCTCCAGCTTTCTTGTAGGCCTCCTTTAGGTACTGGAAGGCAACAGTTATAAGGTCTCCCTGGAGTCTTCTCTTTTCCAGGCTGAACAAGCCCAGCTCTCTCAGCCTGTCCTCACGGGAGAGGTGCTCCAGCCTCTGATCATTTTATTGGCTTTCTTTGAACTCACTTGAGCAGATCCACACCCCTCTTGTGCTGGGGGCCCTAGAGCTGAACAGAGTACTGCAGGTGGGGTCTCATAAGAGCGAATCACCTCCCTCAGTCCGGCCCTGCTTCTTTTTCATCTCACTTGCAGATGCTTCTCTCAATACAGGCAGGTGAAATGTCTTTATACTTACCTGGGAACTAAGGGACCCACACAACAGAGTGTGTCACATCTGACACAGCACAAGTTGATGATCCAGAGATTTTACAATCTCTTTCTTGGGAGATTGTAAAAAAAGAACCCCAGGAATATTATGTCTTTCGAATGTAGCTTAACACACTTGGGTAAAGCTTAGACTGCTCCCAAAATCTAAGCTATTACACTAATATTAGAATGATAATATTGAGTATGTGTGTGTACATGTCTTTCTCCATTGTGCAGAAATAAGTCGTATTTGTCTATAAGCAACATTTAAGTTTACTGTCATTTACTGACTTGGGATGTGCAGTGTCAGAGATTTCTTAACATAGCACAATGCTATATTAGTGTGTGTTAAAAGGAAGTCTCTAGAGTGTTAGACTAATTGACTTTATTAAGATCATATACACTTTAAGAGTGTTCTCACATGGTCAGATCGATACACATGATTAGAGCATTATCATGCCTTTCACTACTTAGAAATCTTCACAAAGGGCCACTTCACACTTTCATAAGAGAGTATATTTCAATGTTTTTCATCCCTTGGACAAAGAAAAAGTGAACAACAAGATCTTAACTGAGCTAGCCTTATTTCTGAGAAATTTACAGAAGCTTCAACACTAATTGTAAGACCTAATTGTGCACGTTTGATCACATGCATCATTGGTAGAAACCTGACCATTTATGTAAATAAATATTCACATACCTAAGCTGCAGGATCGGCACTGGACGGTCTCCTTCATTCCATTCCCTTGAGGAAGATAACACTGCCCCTCTGCGCTGGCACTGGCTGAAGTTCATCGGCTCTTCCACAGTCTTCCTGTGGCAGGTCAGAATTTTTCAGCTTTCTTTTATCGCTGACTTGAACTTAAGATGGACACCTTCCAGAAAGACAAACACGTATATGCCACAGGACCATTAGAGACTCTTTCTGGAGTGATTTAAGTGATATAATGACAAGCATTTTGTGTATGCCACTAAGGCTATGATTAAAAAAGTAGAGGTGTCAGCCACCGCACCCAGATTTCTTCACACGTCTGATGTAGACCTGAAGCATAAAGCAACTTTGTGCAATTTTTTGTGTAGTATCTTTGTGAAATGTGTGAGACTTGAAAGCAAAATGTCAACTCACTTGTGCCTGTGTATCAATACCATCAGAACAAAGAATCAAAGCATCATAAATTATAAAGCTGATCAATAACAGGCTTGTGTCCAATCATAAAGTTAGGGGCATTAGAAAATGAGTAACAACGACAGATCTTTTAAGCGTGCGAGAAAAGGAAACAACTTCTTTTGTAAATGCTCTGACTGTAATGCGGCTTTATTACCGGAAAATGCTACTACAGAGGGATTGCTAAGGGAAGAGGAGCAGCTGTGTGTTTACATGTAATTTTTCTACATTACTGTTCATTAAATAAAATAAGGCAATGTTATTTCCATTGCTAAACCACAGAGCAAAACCAGAGATAAGTTTTGTTTGGATTTTCGCTCTTGTTTCCCTGTCCTCCCACCCACTGCCCTGGCTGCTGCTTTCCAGAGACAGATGCATTGCCCGGTATTAAGTATATACAGCTAAAACACACAAGCTGGCAGGAAGAATGATGTTACTATTGAAGGAATAATCCTTAAATTGTATATCTGTATTCTGTTGAACAATTCCTTTGTATTTTAAGCTATATTTTAGTACCTTTTCTCTCCACTCATGTCTTATAGATGTGGTGACAGAGTTAGCTCCAATTAGGAACAGGAATCAGAAGGATGTAATTCCAATCAAAGGATTAAAGCATAGATGGGTGGAATCAATCAAAGGAGTAAAGCACAGATGGATGGATGGATGTTCTGGTTCTGCTGAGAGATGTTTGGCCAGGTGTAGGCAATACGGAGTCACTATTCCCAGAGGCGTGCAACAGAACATGTGACAGTCATGAATTGCAAGAGGAAATTTTACCTAGCCATAAATTACTTTTTGCATGAAGACAGTTAAGCACTGGAACAGGTTGCCTGTGTTGTGGGATCTCCAGCCTTGGAAGTATTCAAAGCTCAGCTGTACAAAATAAATTATTCCCTTACAATCTAATTATTCTGTGATTCCATGAATACAAAAATCTGCACAATATGATGCCCAATGTTTTAATGTAGTAAGTGGTCTGTCTTGTTCCTAAATGAACTACTCAGTTTTGATCCTTCCACTAAGATCATTCCTCATCTCTATAACCATTAGATCCCTAATGCCTAGATGACTAACTGCACTTGACTTGGAGGTCAGTCAGCCCCTGTTAAAACTGTCATCCACCTCCTGCAGGTCAGTAAGACTCCAGTACTGATTATTCCAGTCCAGTTGCCTTTGTATAACCTTGATGGACTAAGGACAAGCTCAGAAAATATTACAGAAATTATAGATGCTCCTAATGATCTGCAATTTTATAAATAAAATTAAAAAGTGAAATAGAAATATTGTAGCATGGGAAGAGATGCATATGTAGAAAAGTATGCCTAGGAACAGTCATGATTAATTGCTTATATTATACTTATTTTTTATTCCTATTCTGCTGCTAGCAGACCTCAGAAAAAAGACAGTATTATTTCTAATAGAAAACCAGAGAAAAACATAGCAATAAAGTAAGTTTTGTGTGATGACTTCTCTAAAAGCTGAGAGGTGAAGTGTCCTTGCAGAACACAGCCCAAACAAATATTGTTCTTGTTTTCATAGTTCACATTTAGGTGCATCCTGGTAAAGCCACCTTGCCAGAAAATGCAGTCAGGTCCCCTGAGCCCTCCTCCATGAAAATCTCATGATATTCTTATAAACCTCAGGGGGCACTTAAAAGCATTCTAGCCAACAACATCAAATAAAAAGAGGTCACCTGCAGCATATAGGGATTCAGGAAGACTTTCAGGAAAAGTTTTATTTGAGGTGAGGGGTTATTTGCAAGGGTTCTGCAACAAAATCATCTGCCTGTATCTCCTCCACAGCCTGGAACTCCATTTTTGTCTAGTGTTTCTTGTGAAGGGGTGCAAGAGATAAGCCATTTTCTTATCCTTAAGCCACGTTTTTTTGGCTGAATCTTTAGATACCACTCTGCAACCATAGAAACAGATTGACCAAAGCACACTGGATTTTTATCTAAGTAATCATTTTTCCTTATTATGGAAATAACTTGAAACTAGCAGCATGTGAAGTTAGTTCAGATTCAAGTCGTCTTCCACTTGAAACAAACCTTTGATCAAGACTGCACAAATGCAGCATTGCAACGTATCTGTGTCTTGTGTCTGGTGTAGAAAGGACGTAGCATTTGAAAATCCTCAATGACACATTCTTTAACTTGACATTTGAATCTGTTTGTCTACTGTTTTCCTCCCTCATTGGGGAAGCCGAGATAATCCGTGCAGGTGAAGGCAAAGGAGGTGCTATCATTTCATCAAGGACAAAGGATTATTTTAGCAAAGGCCTTTCATATTGTTAAAAAAAGAGTAATGGAAATTGTCACAGAGTCTGGGTTAAATTCAAGACAGAAAGTATTAATAACACATCAAAAGCCCTATGTAATATGTATTAATACTGTGCGCTGCATTTTGACTTTAACTGCATTTAGATTTTCATCTTTCATTTTCAGAAGTACCTAGCAGCTAAGACAGAGGGAGCAATTTGTATTTCTCAAAGTACTGTTTTAGGCTGCAGCAAAAGGCAAGGGGATTTGGGTACCAGGGTTCACACTCAGCTCAAACTTTTGTTCTCGGTTGAGAAATAATTGCACTTTTTTTTTTGCAAAATTAAATATTACATGCTAGAATGTAGTGTTACAGCAAGGGGTGAGTTCTGTAACAAGTTCTAGAGCAGCAGAATTACAGAAAACACATGATTTTGAGGATAAAAGTCCAACAAGAGTTTCCTATAGAGTTTTGTCAGTAAAACTCATTTTTTCTTAGGGTGTCTCCAAAACATTCCAGTTTCACCACTTTCTGAAGTCTAGAGAATTATATATGTTATGGACCCTATACATCACAAACAGGTATTTATGTTGTTTGTTGAAAGAACAGACTTGCTTTTTGCAGTATCTTCTCAGCTTTTAATCACAGCTATGTGTCCATGATAAAATTCAAATGATTTTTATTCAAAATGTATAAAGTAGTACATTTCTTTCACAAGGGTCAAGAACCATGAGTAAATGTCAACCTATTAAGACAGTCACAAGAAAAATGGCTCAATTTCTCATTATGAGAAACATTAATGAGAACTTTGCAACATAAAAAGAAATGTTTAATATTGAAGCGTTGCATGTATAGAAGTGAGCGGATGGAATTTATCTTTGTTAAGTGCCGACATCTATGAATTCATTTCCACATAGAAGGTCTTTAACTGGTGACAGTTAATTGAGAAAGGCAGAGCACAGTATGAATTTATTCCCAGTTTCTTCCTCTGTGGAGGAGCAAAGCCAATAGAGTGGCATTATTTCTTCCTAAAGACATCTTCAGTAGCCTGCTTTGCTTTGATTCATTGCTATTCAGTGCACTTACTTTCTATGCCTTCCAGTTTCACTGTAGCTTTAGGTAGACAGTAAATCAGCCTCACTCATTGTACACAGGTAATTGCCGATCTGTGAGACAGGACTAGAAACCTGACAGATGATATGCACCAAGAGAGTAGTGGGAAGAGTGGGAGGACTGGATTTAGGTAAGGGTGAGAATGGTAGCAACTAAGATGGGACAAACTTGTTTAATAGAATTCTTAGCATTTCTGTTTGAGGCTGATCACAGTTAAAAAAAAAAATCCTCAGTTGGCAAAGCAAGGGATATTGTTGGTGTCTGAACAAAACATTCTGCATTGCTTGAATTGTTCTCAGAAATAAATGTCATCTCATACCACCACGCCAACATATTGTGTTACAATATAAAAACCAGGCTTTAGAGTATGCTTTTCCCATCCCAAATCAAGTAACTTGGGGATAATGTATTTAAAAAATTCACAGAAGCACTTTGGTACCTCTGAATGTTCAGCTTTTTGCCCCTAAATTGTGTGCAAAAACCACACACAATTTTAATAAACTGCTTCTCCCAGGGGACATGGCTGATAATAGAATCTGAATATATCCTGTCTGCAGCCAAAGGATAGCCATTGATGCTGACAACAACAATACTGTTTCTCCTTCTTAAGTTTGAAATATAGCTGTTTTGATTTGTTTTCTGTGTTAGTGAATTAGTGCTTCATAAAGTGATCTGCCAATTGCCTGAGCTAGCAAAAGGAGAGGAGGTAGGCTCTAGAACTGGGGACAGGGGTTGGAAGGACAAGCAAGACTTCCCTCCCTGAGCAGCACTGAGAGACCGTCCACCACCCAGTGTGCTACAGCCCCTACCACTTCACCACCTCGGCCCCACCAAGAGGGACTCCAGTTCTGCTATACTTTGTGCTCACAAAGGAAATTGTGTGAGGAATTACACCACCAAAATAAGATCCACAGGCTTGAGCAGCACAGACAGCTAAGATGGACTCACCTAACATTCAGTTTCTGCTTCACCTTAAGGGAGATGCAAATCCATATCCCCACTTTAAGAGAAGAGACCCAATTGTCAAGCCTGTTGGCATCCTTTAGGCTACAGAGCTGTGCTTGCAAACACCAGAGACCGGGGCAGGAGGCATTCAAGTGTAACATGCATGCAACATACACACAACTCCCAACAGACTTGTCCATATAGCAGCTCAACACTGTTCTGGCTATCCAGGCTTACAGCGCTCTGGCCCCACTTCATACCCAACACATGGCCTGGGTAGAGTCAAAACTGCTTGAGTCACAAGCTGTGTTGTGTTAATTTTCCTGGGAGCAAAGCCTTGTGCAGTTAATAACAGGGCATTCTTTGACTCAGAGAAAATGCTCTGAAGACTGCACCTTGATCTCGTTTTCCGTCGGCCAACAAAGGCAGTTATAACCAGCTCTGCACTCCCAGTTGCACCCAAGTTGCCGGCACTGTTGTTCTTTATTCAGAGCCCAGATCTCTCTCATAAGCAGAGCTCCCAGCTGCGACTTGACATTCAGGCTTCCAGTTACAGCAACCCCTGCCAGGAGCTAATCTCACTTCTACCAGCACCATTTGCCACTCATCAGAAGTGGGATCCCTTATTCCCGGGGTGAACCCAGCTCACAGGTGTGGCTGCTGGGGGACAACTATTTCACAGGCAGGGATTCCTCCACCACGCCATTACCTCCCTCAGGTTTCCAAAGGAGATGTGTTGCTGTAAATTTAAGCCTCTGTTTCAGATCAAGAAAGTTAATGTTAAGTTTCTAAGTGAAATTAATCCATGTTTTGGGGGGTTTATTTTCAGCAGGAAACAATTAGTTCTGATAACAACACAGCAGTACCTAAACTGTGAAAACTTACAGAACTCATTACATGTTGAATGCCGGAAACAGACTGGATAACAACAGGCACTGACACAGGGCTTTGACTGCTAACAGCACATCAGTTGGCCTTCAACTGCTGCATTCTGGAATGCCAAAATCTGTTTGCACCTGAAGTTCACCTGCACTGGTCAGGCCTCTCCTGCTGTCAGTTCAACACTGGCACCATCTAGTTGAGAACCAGAAAACTCCTCTTTAGTAAGGGGCTGCAAAACAGAGCCGTGAAGCTTCATGCAATCTCAAACATGAAAGCACAATGCTTGTATGAAAAAAGGTGAGAGAGATGCCTTTTAAAACTTTTGCATTTTGGACCTGTTTTATGACTACTTGAAGATTGACTTGATTTTTCAATACAGAAATAAAATGCCCCACTTTGTAAGTTTAGTACACATCTCTTACATACAAACATTTTCTCTTTTCCTTGAGTAAAAAGAGAGATCTTAAAAGACAAGCTCACTGTGCTGGAAGGCTACAGAAAGATCACTTTTCGTATTGAAGTTCCCTCTGACTAACCTGCACAGAAAGCAGAGTTAAAACCCTTTCCTGCCTCATAGCTTAAATCTTGCTGCCTTGGCATCGGACTGAAAGAACCTAGCTATGATTAATGCACAGTGAGACAGCACAAGATTAGTTTCACACATCCCAAAAGAGCAGCTTTTGAAGAGGTATGAAAAGCTGCATCCTATTCACAAATTCTGTAGAGCAAAACATGTGCTCAGTTCTCTCATCTTTACCTCAGCAGATGTGCTGCTCCTAGAAGGCAAGACAGCTCTGCAGAAATAAAAGAGGTTGTTGACACTGAAAGGGCAGAATACAATCAACATTTCCATGTAAGCTAGTAAAAAGCAAAGTGCAGCTGCATAAAGTTTTCATACAAGTGAAGTCTGGCTGGAGAAGGCTGGGTATAGACTTAACGACAGAACAAGGCTAGAGGAACGGGACTGTGTCCCAGAAAATGCGGGTGAGCTACTAGATTCCCCCAGAGACATTTTTTTGGAAACGTTCAAGCCAGGAATTCCAATATACCTGCCAGAAGAAATTAAATTTGATGTCTCACCAGGAACGTAACCCTCGTTTCCAGTTGAGGCTCAGCCTGCCCTGTGCACTCATTCTGTCTCAGTGCCCAGTGGCTTTATTCAGTGACATTTGGAAAACTGGGGTAATAATGCCACACATAAAGACATTTTCTAATGATGTGCCATTTACACCAGAAATGAAACAACTGTCTCACAGGCTTACAAAGCTTATACTTGATACATGTTTTACATTAATCTAGCAGGAACAAAGCCGTTTGAGAGAGGCAGGTTGTTCCCTACCAAATGTAATGATTCTATATGGCGGCCAAAAACATGTGAGCTCAATTTGGTGCACCAAATGCATGGCAGTGAAACATGAAAAATTCCCCATATATGAGTACCAGAAAACTGAATTGTAGGTTCCCACAGATTCCCCATAATTACCTCTTCAAAACAGTTGCTTGAAGAGTACCTTTTCCTTAAGCTGACAGCCAGCTAGGGGAAAGGAATACAGACAGAAAGGACATAGACAAAATCAAGTTAGAAGTGTAAAGAAAACACCATTATTCTTCAGAGCAGAAATTGCAACAAAACCAAAACCTGGTACTCAGGCAAGACAACTGATGAATAGAGTCCCCTGAAACTGGAAGAAAGGAAACAAGCAGTTCTAGAAAAGATGCAACAGTGAGAACAGCCTTGTCCAAGACATCAACCCTAAAGACAGCCATTATCTTCAAACACAGCTGACACACACACCTGACAAGGACCTTGCAGCTGGCTGTGTCCAGTCACCTACACAGGACAAGATGGTGGTGTTGAGTGCTTGATCAGAGGCAGGCTTTCCCACCAAAGATCCATGCTTCTAGATCTTCTTGTGAGCTTTGGGCAAGTAAAATATCTGCAGAGACAGAGAGCTAAATGTTTGGACTATGGATAATTTGGATAAATGTTCAAATTTTACATGATCCTGTACCATCAGCAATGCCTTTATAATGGAGGTTTGATGTTGCACAGCAGGTGGGGCAGGTGATAGGCAGGAGAATCTGTGTGCCAACAGCAAACTGCATCACATCTCATTTTCTTGATGTGAATGAGCTGTGCTGGAGAAACTCCCATGCTCCAAGGGAGCCTTGTGGGCCACTGTGTTCACCTGCTTCTAGGGAAATGGATCCCTGGCCCACCTCTGTGGTGTGGGACCTGCCTGCTTCTCCACCATCGCAAATAAGTCTGAGGATGAGATCCTGGCTCCAGAGGAACTGGGGACAGATTTGCAGTCATCTCACTCATGGACAGGATTTTGTCCTGAAGATATGACTGCAGCACTGAACATGATAAGCACCAAATGTTCCAAAGCACATGGCTGCTAAAGGGTGTAAACAAAACAGTAGTAAGCCATAATGCCTCTAGCGGCTTTGTGTGTGAAGTAGGGTACTGAAATGGCATAACCACACCACAAATCACAAAGGCACACAAAATAAGCCCAAATACATACCACTTTAGTCAAGGGGCATGGGTAAGCTGTTGTCTGGTGCCGACTGTAGTGAGTTTTTAATCAATTCCAATATGTAATTAAAGATTCATTTTTATCACAACATTTCCATTAATAACAACACAATCTGTACCAAATGCATTCCACAGCTGTTTTCTGAATGTTACCTTAAATACTACATTAGGATGCACAGTACTCAAACAATAAGGTATTTCTGATACTGCATTCTATAAAGCAGAGTATTTTGTGAAAAACAAAAAAATCTTATTGTGGCATGTTAACTCAGATGCATTAGTTTCAGAGCACAGCTCTGTCCCCACTACATTACAGAAAGAATGACAGGCTTATCCCCAATCCATACATCCAGACTAACAATTTCACATTTTCATACAACGCACTTATAGGTGTCATGCTCCAAGGTACACCATTATGTACTTCAGAATGAATCAAGCAAAACCTTGAATACACTATAGCAAACTGTAGCAAAAATACCTTGCTCCATCTGAGAGAGAAGTGGAATCTTGGTGTGAAAGAGCAAGCTGATCATCTTCTTGATAAGATACTTACCAGACTCTGAAATCTAAGACCTGGCAGAAGAATTCTTTAAAAGAAAGTTACATTCTATGCCTGCTACTAACTCCTACACTCTTAATACTTCTTTGGTGATGGCACTACGAATGTTAGTGCTGCATAAATTTGGGGTTTGTTTTTTTTTAATGAAGGCAACCATAATGTATTTTTGAATATCAATTCTGATTATCTTCCCTCCTCAATGAGGTAACAACCTGTTACCACCTCACACTTTGCATTGTCCTTTACTAACATGTGGAAAGGATACTGTTCATCTTCAATCTAGCAGCATGTGAGTAACTTGCTGTGTGTGAGCATGACCTGATCCAGCCCAAATTTGGGTTAGTCAGGCAAGGCCTCCATAGGGAAAAAGGGCTATTGCAACAGGACAGGCAGACATTTACACAAGACCAACTAGTTGGTCCAATTAGTAGATCCAGTTGCATTTCATAGTTACCTATTAATTATGAGAATTATTTCTCATACAAAAGGTGCCAGGGACTGCTGCAAGATGCTACAAGATCACCACTCTTTACAAATTCACTCACTAACAGACAGTACCTGGGAAGGTATAGCTATTTAAGCTATATCAGAACAGAGTGGAAAAGGAGCTACACATGAGCCATTACTCTCCCAGCACCAGAAGTGGTCATCTTTTTAAGTTTGACACAGCTTAATTTCCCAAATGATCTTGTGGTTAGCCTTCTTTACAAAGTATAAGTACTATTCCATTCTTATACAAAAGAAATACAGTTGTTTGGGTATACACAGACCTTGACAGCAAGTCCTTGAAAGAACACCAACATGAAATGACAGAGCTAGTAAACTCAGAACACTGATCTAGCTGAAGGCCAGGAAGTCTGTGCTAAGAAAAGTGATCTGTTAAGGTAAAGTTCTCGGTGAACTTGTGTACTTTAACTGAACTTGTAACATACAAATGGGATAATCAGTGTGACATGCTCTCATACAACTTATTAGTTATATTCTGGTTTACAAATTGTATCCTATAATTGCTGCATTTAAATGAAGCCATCCAATATAGAATGGAATTGCTTGAATGCATCTTCACTGGTATACGGAAGCAGCCTTGTTGGATGACATGTTACCAACTCTTTCCAGACACTGAATATACTCAAGAATAAAATTAAGAACGAGTGAGATCACACGAGGTTTTGGTAATTATTTTTATGTTGACTTTATAGCTTTTTTGGTTTCTTTAGGAAATTCCTGCACAGTGAAAGGAATGAAGAATTCCAGAAGAGAGTTGACATCCTTCAGTTCCAGACTGTATTCCACTGCTATTTTCTCTGCAGTCCACATTTGAGGATTAAGTTTGTGATTATTAAGAAGCGTCAGAGCCTCCACAATGGAAATTTTGCCTTTGGAAACTTTCTTAACATCTAGGTCTCCCAAGTGGCCTAGTTTTGTAAGTCTTTTTTCCTCCTGTTTATGTGGAAGATGTTCACCACCTCCATCTTTTACCTAATTGTGGGAAGGAAAACAAAAAGAGCTTAACAGCAGTTCTGTTTACTATGCTTATTGTAGCAGCCAAGCCATTTTCCCAAATACAGCATTTCCCATTAGCTTTCCATATTTTCACAGCATTAAAGCCCCAAAATAATGCTTGGCCAGCCTTGCTTCTTGACATCACAGAAATTGTCAGCTTTTCCACAGCCATTCCACATATGATGTCAACCCCCACCCAACTTCTGAAAAGCTACCATCTACTGAACTCAAGAGTGTTGTACAGACTTAGCAGCCCTTCATGCAAGTCAAACCATAGCTTTTGGTAGCCAAACGTAAATGCAGATAATCTAATATTTGGTACTGTTCATGGCAAGGGGAAAATAAATCATACTACAAATTGGTATTCTTCTTCTGATACCACTGGAAATCTTTTTCATACAGATTTGTCTCCCCTTCCTTTTTCAGATTTTAGTTTTGCAACTAAAAGATATCCCTTCTTTTGCTCTGTCTAGAGAACAAGCTTTGCTGGACAAAAAGAAATGATTCTGCAGCATCATATGGAGTTTAGTTCCCATAACTACTACAGTGCTTAGTGAATTCTTTCCTCTCAAGTCATTTCCAAACCAGATCTGCCTTTCCCATATTGTCTTTTATTAATTAACCAGCAAATGACACTGGAAAAAAGAGAGAATGAAAACCTTTCTTAAAGTTCAGAAAAAGTTCTTCTAAAATTATGAGTCCACAGCCACTGATTAGCCCACAGACACCCTGTATTAACTCACAAGCTGAAAAAACTGGTGTGGATGCTACAGCATCTATAATTGCATGCCTGTTTCTAAACTACAGAGGATGTCTAATGATGCTGCCAGTTCTCCATTTGTTTCTTTTACTTTGTGCTAGAACTGTCCCCAGATAATGAACAATCTTTCAAGTGTCTGCCCCTGGGTATCTGCCACTTCAGGACTCAAGAGTTGGTGCTTTTCCACTTTCCGCTGACAGACCTAGCATCAAATATACACATATGTATGTATACACAAATACAAGATGCACAAGATATTCAGAATAATGTAAGGAAAGGCAGAAAGTTTTTAGATGAAGTTTTGTCCACCAGCCTCCATGCCAACACATTAATCACACTCTTCCTAACAACTGCAAGAAGACATACCACAAGAGCAAGACTTAACATAGCAGCAACCTCAGAGTAGGCATAGAATCAAGCACTAAGATTGTTCCCCTTTTGGCTTTTTCTCTCTCTTGACAGTCTTACAAAAGAATATTGAAAGAAACTGAAATCAGACCTTCAGCACTTCAAGATTGAAGTCCTTAATGCTATTATGAAAATTAAGGATAGAGTTTACCTGGAATCTTCAGGGAGACACTGCAGAAATCTCTCTGCATTTTTGAATACTTTTAGTCTTGAATACAATGGACTACGAAAGTGGCAAGTTAGACTTAGGAATATTACTGCTGGATGATTACAGAACTCTTGTTACTGAATAAAGCAACTAAAGTGGTCCAATAATGCAACAGGCAAAATGCACAAGACATAATGTAACATGATGGAAAAGAGGAGATTGAACCCCAGTCTGCATTATGCTGGAAGGGGTATGCTTCGCTTTCCACGTCAAAGACTCTGGCTTTTGGCAATGAGGAAACTGATCACCAAATAATCCAGAAGGCTATGCAGAAAAAAAACCCCTAGCTATGCCACTTCCTCAGCTGCATAAGGAAAAGTGTCTGCACAGCATGACTTTAACATCAGCGGTTAAAGACTCCATTAAAATGCCAATGTCTTTATCCTCTACCCCATCCATGCTCCCACCGTAGTTCCATTCTCTTCCAAAAACTTTATGAAAGATGTCTTGCAAGCTCCTGTGTCTTCGCAAAAGGCTGGCCAACCATCCTGCTGCCTTAGAGGAAGCAGAAGTGGCACTTCAGGTGAGAAACAAAGTAAGATCAACGACAAGTTAAAAAGGAAGACTGTGCAGCATTTAAAACTTGTAGAATCATGATCTGTCACATGTTCAAGACCCAGGGTCAAACACAGTCAGTGCTACTGATCTATGAAAGAGTAATGAAAACATCACTTTTATCTTTGAACAACCTGTGCTAGTATGAGGTGTCCCTGCCCATGGCAAGTGGCTGGAACTAGATGAACTTTAATGTCTTTTCCATCCCTAACCATTCTATGATTATATCCACAAAAAAGGCAGCTTTTCAGCACTAACAGCGCATTTCCCTCTCTACAGAATTGCTGCCGAGTTTGAAAACCACAAAGCTGATGCTAGGATGCCTCCTGCAGAGAGACATGCTCACCCGCACAGGTGAATCTCTGGACTGGACATAGACATCTTTTAACAAGCTGAGGAGCCTATCGTCCTTTCGGTAAATTTCTTCTTTTATCCCGGGGTGGTCTAAAAGGAAGGGGGGTGGGGAGGGGAAGGAAGGTAGAAGAAAGAAGGCAGCTCTGAGTCGCACGTTTCATTGTGTTAGCGCTGCCAGGTTAACCGTTCCCCTGCGGGCCGGGGTCTCCCGCGCAGCAAGGGACTCCCTCAGCGCCGGCACCGAGAACCGCACCTCACCGCGCTGAGGAGCGCCCTCTGCGGAGCACACTCGGCCCCGGAGCCCGCCCCTGGCAACCGCTCCAGCAACCAACGCCGCCGGCCGCGGCTCCCAGCGTGCCCCGCGCGCCCAGCCGCCCCGCGCTCAATGTCACCGGCCCCGCGCCGCACAGGGACACGCCGCGGCCTCCCCCCTCGCCGCCGCCCCTCGCCCCAGCACCCGCTCTGCCCCTTCCCTGCTGCGGCCCCGCGCTGGGCCCACAGACACCGCTACCCCCACGGCAGCCCCCGAGGCCGGGACGCACCGGCCAGCTCGTCCAGCCGGGAGGTGGGGTGCCGCGGCGCGGGCGTGGGCTTCTCCTTGCTGATCTCGCGGCGGGCCCGGCTCTCCACGTTGAAAGTGCGAAACACGCGGGCCAGCCGTCCGCCCATCGCCGCCGCCGGGACTCCCGCGCCGCGCCTGCGCGGCACAGCAGCGCATGCGCAGTGGCCTGGTGACGGGGGAAAGAGGCTGCGCCTGCACCCTGCTGACCGGTAGCGGGGGCAGACAGGCCGCTAGAGTCTGCGGGCGAGCGGAGCTGATGAGGAGTTGAGTTTCCCTTTGATTTCAGAAGGAGCGGCCAGCGGTGTTTTCTGCTCGGTTCGGTCCTGCCGTGGCCTTTCTACCCGCGCGGGTGACGGGAGTCCCCAGGGAGCGTCCCCCACGCCGGTGGGGGCCGACCGTTACGTCATGTCGTAGCTGTCGCCGCCTGGTTTATCGGCGGGGTTATGGTCGGTGGGAGTTGGTGCGGGAAGGCAACGGTGCGGTTGGGCTGGTGGCCGGGGTGTATATGTATGTGTGTGTAAGTGTAACGCACCTCATCAGCTGCTTAAATCTAAGTTTGTACTGGAGTAAGGGTAATATGCAAGTTGGGGGTGTTGTGCCTCTTACTGTCGCTAAGGCGTACAGTATTTTCGTACAGGCGCCTCCCTGGTTTGTTAAGTGACAGAAAATGAATTTTGTAGGCAGATGCTACATAGAAGACACGCTCCACATGGAAATCTGGATAATACCCCAGTAGTGTTCAGGATCTGTGGGCTGTGCAATGTTATGAGGGTGCAGCCCCCCTCTTTCAGCCCAGCCAAATAACCATCTTCCTGACTTGTGCAAAATGGTTAGACTTTGGGAAAGAGCTGTGGAAAGGTATTTAGAGCTGTGCAAGATGAGAAGGGTAAAGTTGTAGGTAGAGGTAAATTTGCTGAGATGGAACCGGCAGTTTAAAGACTTAAGAAAAAGCATAAGCATGCAAAGACAGAAATTCCTCAGAGATCAAGGAGAAAGCAGCACTAAGCACTCAGCCTATTGCAAAAGGCAATAGAATCCGATGGGCCTCCATGTGATTCTGGGGTCAGCTAAGCCTCAGAGGGTGTCTTATCCAAGGAGGTTATTAGTGGCTCATTAATTCCAGCTGGTCTGTGATTACTTAGTAGCCAATAAGTAATTGTTTTACGTTTTTAAGTTGTGTCTGTGCTGCTTGCGGAGTCTTTTAATGCATGGTAATAGTTACATGAATGATCTGAAGTGGGAGTGGTTGTGAAGGACAAAGACAGGACCCAGTTTCTTACTGTGCTCTTTTTCAGGAAGAAAACATATTTTCTGCCCTTGCATCCATCTAGTCGTGCTTATTACTGTGGGCATGCAAAACTTGGGTTTTCAGAACTTGGCCTTCTATTAGTAGCATTATTTAACAGTAATAATGATGATGTGATAGTGATTAAGGCTACAGTGTGCTTGAATACTGCATTATGAATGACAGTGTTTTCCTTAGAAGACAAGACAAGCTGGTGGGCGAGGAAAGCCAATTGGATACACAGAAGCAGTAGGGACAAGGTAGCATAAGCATGATCCATGCTGGTTCTCTGCCCTCTCTCTTGGGGGATCCCAGAGGTGCAGTTTCTCCCCTTCTTCATTTTAAAGACACACTGACAGCAGGAGAAGGATAGAAACATGACTTTTATGTTCTCTAGTAATAAACTTACCTTGTCTTATTTTAGGCACTGCATATGTAGTGATGCTAAGAAAAGTTACATTGGTGGTAATAGGGACATGGATGCTGTTAAGAGCTGCTAGACTGTGACTGGGCCAAGTTCAATTAAATATCAGTAGTCAATTGCTGTGTGAATGTACCTCGAGTACAGGATTTTGTTTTTCTTGTGGTTAGCCTGTCTGGTGCAGCTATAATGGTGAAATTCACACGAATGCCTTTGGTGGTTATACACCTTTGAAGTGAACTTTAGCATTTCTCTGAGACAGACCCTTACTGTCTGTCTGTTGATGTAAGCCACTGTGCCCAATTTGGGAATAAAGATCCTCCCTTCAAAAGCTAAGAACTGCCAGTTTCTGGGATCAAACTCGGGAAAGGGCTTATGTCTCTGTAAAGCCTGAATGTGACTAACGCTTGCTGTAATATTTACTGACAGCAAAATAAATTCACCAGAAGGCAGTCAGTTAAATATAAAGAGTGATGTCATGTTCTGCCTGTCACTTCCTATCACTGAGCCTAGCACAAGGCTGTTCTTTTTATGTCTGGGGAAGCATCAGGAGTGCAAGATTTTTATTCTGAATAATCTCTCTTAGACTTCAGTGAGCTGAAGAACTATTTATTATATATATTTGATATAAAAAGAGTTTATTTATTTAATATTTTAGTATTTTACCAATGTGACCATGTTGATATTAAATATCAGTAATCAAGAACTTGGATTTTTTTTTTCTTTTTCCATATAAAGTATCTGCAAGTGTGATTATAAAAGAAAAATGAATGTGTAGTTCCTCAAAGCATAAAATTGTGTGTATTCAGCTTTCACAGTGTTACAAATGGAATGCATTTTTCTCAAACCAGGAAAGTCAGGAGCTTGAATTTTTCCAGGGAATTTAAAAATACCAAAAGAAATAAATCAGTTCTCAAGTAGCTCTTTAAGAAAGCAAGCCATGGGAAGAGCACAGACTATCCAGCTAAGCGTATCTATACCAGCAACTTGTTCTCAACAGTGGAATGCATCAAACATGTCAGAGAAAAATACTGTATTCACACAATACACGTCTGCCATGGGCTGCCACACTAGATCTCTCTTTAATCATTTCACGCCTCTAAGAGAAATTTCTAAAGCTACTGTGCACCTGGAAAATAAAAAGTAGATTTGTGACCATTCTTCAAATTTTGTGTGTCACTTTTTCATCCCGGTTCTGATTTCACATTGTATGTTCTTCATTTTTCATTCTCTGCTAGTTCTGTGGCTGAATGGAAAATCAAAGATCTAATTTGCTAGTCAACTAGCATCAAAAGTCTGATTGGTCTACTGAAAATTCCCTTTACAGAAGGGAGAATAGAATGTCTGGTGTTAACTTGTTTTTCTGCTAAGGTTTTTCTGTTGTTTTTACTATTCAGGTGAACAGGAATCATGGTATTAGTCCAGATGGACAGGTAATCTCAGTGAGGTAAGAGGGGTTTTTTTATGCACAACTTAAAGAGTTTCTGAGAGGAGGCAGTGAGGTTTGCTGTATGATTCATGGTCTGGAAACAGCCTAGAGATTTATAGCAGAGGAAAATTAAAAGTGCCCTTATACAGCAGTGGCATAGGTTTATATTTGATGCTGTCCGCATTTTCTACTACTGTTACTGTTTTCCTCATATTTTTGTTGCTCTTGGTTCATAATTTATGTCAGTCTAAAGGGATACTCTAGTAAATTCATGTATAATTAGGATGCAGGGAATTGAGCCCTCTGTCCTGACTATTGGTTTCCCAGTAAATACAATGAGAGCGTTGATCTATTTGTTCCTTATCTCATCAGTGTTAGGCACAGCCAGAGAACACAGCATTAGCAAGAATTGATTATAAGGCCAGCAAAAATGGCTGTCCTGCAACTTTGTAAAGACTACCTCAAGAAAGATGGGCATTTCGATCATTGCTGCCTTTCAGTGATTTCTGGTTGTTCTGTTAGTTAATTCAGTTTGTTTCTGTGTTACTGGCTTCATATGGTCCATCTTTTACTGGCTGCTCAAGTACCTAGAAATACACAGAAAGCTTTTGCTTAATTGCAGGCTGTGATGAGTGTTGCTGAACACTTGCAACTTTTCAAGGCTAGGTGGCTGCAGTGCTTTATGTGAAGGAGCTTTTGTCCTTACATGGATGAAGTTTATGGAGAATTTGGCAAGCTCACGTTTACAGGCTCGCACAGCAGCCCAGGCAGGTCATTAGCCCTTGTCAGGTAACATTAATTTCAAAGACATTACATTTAAATTCTCAGGATTAACTGTGGCGTGGATTACCTGACGTCATCTTTCAGAGTTTTCCTGTCTGATTGTTATATCTTAATTAGCAGGTCACTTTGACTTGGAAATGCACAGTAGGAGTCAAAATATTTGAGAATGAGATAGCCTGGTATTGGACTTAACTAATTATAGCAATTACATATGCATTTCTGCTTCATTTTTACTCATATGGGTCAGATCCTTATGCTCTTTTCTCACTGGCAGTACTATATGAGAGAATTGACACTGCCAGTCTTTCCTGTAACCCTGTTCATCTCTGTTGCCAGAGCAAGGGTGTAGGAACTCTTCAGAGCAAACATCAGATACCTGATCTGATTTAATAAAGGAGTCCCAGAACTTCTCTAAGCCGTATCAGCTACTGATGGTTTGACTGGTCCCACAAAAAGCTCCTGGAAACAGGAGGAGAAACAAAGGCATCTGGTAGAAGGAGTGTGAATACCTTGAACAGGTATTACTTCCGGGTTGGTTGGGTGGGTGGTTTGTTTGTAAGAGGTTGCACTTTGCACCCAGGTCATTTCACTCCAGCAGTCACAGAAACGGCTGTACTGGCTGCAGTGAGGAGGAGATGAGCCAGCAGTCAAGAAACTGGGTGAAATGGAGGGATAGCTCATGTCAGGATGCCTTTGCTGATGCACCAGAATCACACAAGATTAACACCATCCCTTTGGGCCTGAGAAAAATGTTTGTGGACATCCTGTCCTTCCCCTGATGTTTTTTTAAACTAGGTCAACATGTTTCTTTACGTTGTGTTTGCTTTATTTATGCTGTATCTATTTTTTTCTGACTTAAGTTTATGTTACACATATAAAGGTCTACTGTGGAAGTAACACGTGAAAAGCAAGGATGTGCAACTCCCTTCAGCTATAAGCACATTAAAAAAAAGAAAAAGTCAACACAAACCAGAATAATACGTTGTTGAGACGAACACCTTAGTTTTTTGCTAAAAACCAAAATTACTCTTTAAAATCACTAAATTATATTCAGTGAAAGTTACTAGCCTGTTCTTTTCCTGAAAGCCAATGGCTGTTCTAGTGTAGGGCATATCAGATACTAAAGGGCTTAGTAACAATGTGGTTTCGGCAGAGAAGGGTCTGTTCCCAGCTCTATCATTGACCTCTCAGACCATGGAAATTGTAAATAACAGGCCAGGAATTTCTTAGCATTTTCTCTTTTTTCCAAGAATGTTATGGTCTATCCCTAAAAAAAATGGAAGAATATGTTATTATCGGTAATATATGTAAATAATTTTGTCATTAAGAATAGTTTCACTTCTAATTGAAACTTCAGTAAGTCAAAAAAGCCACCAGTGAATGTAAATGTAGACTTTTTCAGATGTGTCCAGCTTTTAGGAAAATCTGGTGGGAACTTTAAGAAACCTTAAGAAAAAAGCATGTTTTTTTTAGTATGAATACTTGCACCTGGTGAATTATATGAAATTCTATTACAGACTTATGTTTTAAGGGAGATTTAAAGTTTTTTAGAAAAAGAGATTTATTTTTGGTTTTGTAAGCATAGGCTATAAAACCCAAGAGAACTAAAAATGTTTGGTTGTCATGCCATCGGCCATACTGCAAAGAATGGCCATGGGAACACAGTGACAACTTAGGGAGTGCTGACTGTATGCAGTAGTAGTAGCCATGATTTTACTGCCTCTGCAGTAGCAACCTGATGGTACAGAAGATAGCCAGTATTCTGAATCCATTCACCAGCTATCTGCTGGAATAATCATTATCTGTTTCTTTCATGAAATACAACATATAGAAATATATAATCTATATGTGCTGGTAAGATTCTGTTCTACTCTCAAGTAATATTTCTCCCTCCCCAAAGAATATTTGTATTTTCTCTGTATGCTTTTAATTTATGATCATGCATATTTATATAGGTGTAATGCATTTTGTATCTTTCCTAATTTTGTTATCTGTGACTTGATGTATCATGGGATTGAATTTCCCTGCTTCTATAAGCAGTTGCAGAACCAGTTTTATTGATTCCATTTACACATTGTGACCATAGGGTTACAACTGACAGCCTTTAAGTAAAAGCCTTGAAGTAAAGCAGAATATGTAACATGGTATTACCAAAAGCTAAATTACAGAGCATGATTTGAGAAATACATACATATCATTAGTCCCAAGAAACAAATGACAAACCATCATCTAACTTTTCTAACATATGCAGTCACCAGTAGGGTTACAATAATCAAGTCTTGCTGTTTCAGCCCCAAATTTTTCTTGAATTTGTGATTGCATTCATTTTTTCTCATATTTTAAATAGTAACACTTTAGGAGCTGATGTTAAAACATAAGAAGTCCCATTGACTTCAGTAACATTTATACAGAACAGGATAAATAGAAATATAAAATAATATGAAAGAATCCAAGGCTCTAGACAAAAATCTACATTTGAAATGGATCCAGAATTCTCAAGGTTGGGACGTGATCCAGTGAGGGTCCGGAAGGAAAGTCCTAAGGAAAGATTTTCATAACCTTCTACTGTTACCTACTACATGAGTTTTGTTTGTCCCACAGCTTACTCTGAAATGTCTTGTGGAAGCCATTACAAGATACACTGTTTTAGATAGCATATATTCGTATTTATCAGGGAAGGTAGACTTGCTCTCTACTTACTTAACTTACTGTAAAAAAAAATTATGTTTTATCTGGTTTAGGAATAAACCGCTATGGACTATTGCAGCGCATTGCAGAAAAAATGCCTGTTGTAACAGGAGTGATGTCCATACAAAGGATTTGGTATACACCTAATGCAGTAGTACCCATTAATGTATGTAAAGGACATCTGGGGTTACGTGATTTCACAGATGAAGATATAGTTAAGACAAATAATACTGTATTATTTTAGTTAGTTTTGCATTATTCCTAAATAGTATACTTTATATACAGTAATACAGAAAATTAATTACACTCTTTTATTTTCATTTATATGTATCACAAATTACAAATGCAAATTGTGTTGGTAGAAAATGCATTAGAGAAATAAGAAAAGGTTTGAATGATACCAACGTGACTACCAGTATTGGAGTTCAACTAGAAATCATTACTGAAGTTAGAGGGCCCTTTTTTGTGTCTCTTCTTTCCACAGCATCAAAAATCTGGGGGCAGCATGTGGGGGACAGATGAATTTTGAACAATCGCGTTTACTAATTATATATGGAGATACAGTGACTAAATATGTCAGTGTTAGGTTCCTCTGGGGGCTACTAAAATAGACCATTAAAGAGGTCCCAAAATATTTAAAGTACTACCTCTAGGTACTGAAATTTCATTTTTAGATTGTATAATAAGGACATAAAAAAGCTCCAAAGCTCCAGCATTACAATACAGACTGAGGCTGAGACTCGAAGGCAGAGTTCCTTCTCTATGTAAGATGTCTTCAGCATCAAGATGAAGCTACTACACATTCCTATATACATAATATAATACAAAAACAGCATTCTCAAGAATGAGTTCAGGAACTCTGTAGAGTTTAACATACTTTTTGGTTAGAAAATTAACACTGAAATGGTCAGGATTTCTTTGGTTGATAAACAGTTTTTCAGGTTGTCTCATGGTTGGGTTTTGTTTGGTTTTTTGTTTAGTTGGGTTTTTTTAATACAGATTAAGGAATTCTCCACAGAAGGCTGTAATGTTCAATGATAACAGATGATAAATTTCACATGCACAGAACTGCTAGAATCTGTTTCCAGTAAGTTACTGACAAAAATCCCTCTGAGTACTTTTCTGTGGGATCAGGCCTCAACATCTAACAGCTGTCTTGAGATGAGGTTCTCTGCTTTACCTATAAGTAGCAGGAATCTCAGCCTCTGGATGATGGAGACTTGAAATAACTCCATACAATGGGTTACTCCAGAGGAAATATCTGCTGATGGCGTTTGAATTACAGCAGCCCAGCTTCCCTTGCCAGAAGTACTGCCAGACTCTTCCAATAGTTTGTGACACAGGCCAGCTTCAGCCTTGTGTAAAATCTCTTGCAAGACTATAGAAAGGCTCTCTGCAGGGCATCTTTCCTTACAACATGGGGAAATTCACCTCTCGCCCCACCAAGAACTGAGATTTTAAGATTTCTGCAAGCTGCTCCTGCATGCTTTTACCCTTTTTTCAGACATCAGAGGGAGCATGAAAAGTTACTTGTCGTTCTTTAATACCTTATCTGTTTGGGAAATGTGGGTAATCTTGTAATGGTTAATTGCTACAATGATGTGGTGTTTTCTTCTGTTTCTTACAATCCTGTGGATGTACCATACTCCATCCTTAGGCACAGGGCAGATAAGCAGAGCTACAGCCTGGTCAAACAGGAGACAGAAGAATGTCAATTTCAGAATCTGTTCTATCTCTCTCTTCCAGTGCTGAAACGTGGTATATCAGTTACCACCACTAGCAGACTGCAGCATACTCTGAATGGATAGTCTCAAAAAATGAACTTTATGGTTCAGACTGTTGAGGATACCAGTAAGAATGCTAGACATATTTTTTGCTTTTTACTGAATAGATGATGATGACCATTGCCTAGGTTTTTTTCTGTTGCTTCACATGTGTTTTGGGCTTCTCCATCATTTCCTAACACAGGTTAGAAAATGGAGTGGAAAGTAACACTGCATTTTTTTAAAACAGTAGTCGCGCCTTTTGCTAAAATGACATTTTTTTTTCAGATGTTTTGTCTTTTTGAAGCACAAATTAATGAGGTGCCTTTTTTTTTGTAACACAGTGTAGTATTTGAAAATAGAGTGTAAAAGACCAAAGTATAGTAAGCTAATGTATGAGAAAAAGCTATTATGAAAAATATGAAAAACTATGCAAGTTCTTGTTTCCTAGTAATAGTTAAACTCTGAAAGGTTTAAGTGTTAATACTTCTTACAACTTAGGATTTTATTAATAAATTACTTGTGTTTGCCAGAGAGGTTCATACTTAAGTTTTTTTTTATTGCTGTGGTATACTGAGAGTTGAATGCCAAACAGTATTTGCTTTAATTCTAGAGTTTTAGCCAGCATTTCTGATTTTGCAGGTCATTTCCATGATGACTTTTCTGAAGGAATCTTGCTCATGTGAGTCTTGTTCCTTTCAAGCAATATGCATAACCCCCTTTTTTTTCTGAACACAGCAGGGAACAGGACATAGTTTCCATGTTCAGAATTTCAGGCCCCCCACCAGACAACATTCAGACACACGTACACACATACACACACACACAGAGTGTGGTATACTTTTGTTGCTTTTATGGATGGGAGAGTCTGTTGTCATCTATCACCCCTGCTGTCATAAACCAAATGCTTCATTTAATAACTTCCATAATCTGTCTCGCTCCCTGCTGGTTTTTGTCTCAGATGTATGGAGCTCCCCTGCAGACACCTCCTAACCCCCCTGGCTTCAGACCAGATTGTTCAACTTCCACTCCAGGCTTGTCATTCTAGTGACGGATTTGAGCAATGACTTCTGTGGCTTCAGATTAAAAAGAGAAAAGGTATTTTACTGTATCTGGGATGGAAGTAGGTTATCACTCCTACTAACCTTAAGTAGGATTTAGACCTTTCCATAGATGAGAGGTACATCTCTTGAAAGTTAGATGCAGTCTGCCTTTTAGTGTCTGTTGCACCGTTTATCATATAGAAAGTCAGATAGGAGTTTCTGAGCAGAAAATGTGCACAATGTGCCTGGTTCTCAGAGTGGAATCCATCATCCTGAAATTGCTGTATTTTTTGTGTGCTTAACAGGAGCAATTTAAGGCTGCAATCTAATAGTGCATTGTCTCTAAAGGAGAATCCTTCTGCTAGTAGCTCCCCCTCAAACCTCTTGCAAGAAGGGCTCCTCTACCTGCAAGGTAAGCCAGCTCAACTCACTGCCTGTGCAGAAAACCATTCACTTTGTGTTTTTTTTTTTTTTAATCAAAGCTTTCTATCTGAAACATAAAAAGCAGATTATAAATTCGTTCTATATACCAGCAAATAAAACAGGTCAGTGGTCATTCTTTGACCCACAGGTCAGTTAGCACATGAAGTCCACATCAATATGTATAAATCTTTATTGCCCCTTTTTGTCCATAGTGTTACATACTGTCCCACAGCTGATACTTACTGCAGCCACATTCAGATGATGTTAGTAACATTTGTAAGCACTCTTCTGTTTCAGTTCAAGTTTGGCCAGGTTAGCCTAAAAACTGCTGAAGATATAAGGGCATAGCTGTATGCTCTGATGCTATCCCTGCCATTTATCAGTACTCAGCAAAGTGAAGTGTGCTGATAAAGTAGCTTTCTTGCCTCAGGCATAATTACAATCTTCTTGTAACAGCCATGCTAAGTGATTATAATTGGGGTGGGTGGTTTTTTTTTTGCAATCCCAATCAAGACATCTATGTCAGCAAATGATTTAAATTTAAATGAGGACTCAGACTTGTCTGCGTCCTAGCCAGGTCACATTTTCAATTCTTTTTTAGTAACATAAAGGCATGAACCTTAAAAAGCAGAATCACAGGAGTACAAGCTAAATTTTCTACTTTGAGTTACTAAGAAACCATATTGCCTTTCTACTTCTTAGATTCTTAGGTTGCTCTGTTAGTACAGTCCTTGCAATTTCTGTGTGTTCAATTTTACAGAACCCTAGAGGTATGAAGGTAGTTTTGTACACTTTTTACATGGTGACAAATACAGATGCAGCTGTGAAAGACCAAGAACCATCTATAACAAAGGATTTAGGAGCCTAAATAGGATGTAAGGGGAATGTAGGTAAGTCCAGAATTGTGATCCTGAAAGCCACCATTCAACTATTGCAAAATATTTAATTCAATTTTTTTTCAGATACGCCTCGTTTAAGGGGTGAGGAAGCGGCATAGCACATATGTCATTCTCAAGTACAATCATAATTCAGAAAGTGGCTGAGGGTTTTCAAGACTTTGCTATCTAATGTAGGGATATTATATCTCCTAATCTGTCATTCAAGAGAGGAGGACTTCTAACTGATGTGCTAAGGATCTTCCTCTTACTGATTGTATAAAGTGTCTACGCTAAACAGACTGAACAATCTCTTATATCCTAATCTGGGGGACTAAAACTCCCTTCCTCTAGTATGCACCATGCATCAGAAATGCCAGATTCCTCTTTCTTATATCTAGGTGACTGTTCTCCATCATGCTGTTGTCATTCATCTTTTATGTGCCAACCTACTGGGATCCATATTCTCTGTTCCCTCTGAAATAAGCCCTGTTTAGGGCTTTCAGATACGGTCTTAGAGGGCATATCTAGTCCTGAATCCTGAAAAAGATATTTATTCCATGCATATAGGTGTCTTTGTCCAAAGTAAGCTCAACAGACTTAATCTGAACTCCAGATAAATATTTACTGTCAATCATGTGAATCTATCAAATATTCCATTCAAGGTTTGGTTTGTTGTTGTGCGATTGCTTTTTATTTTTTGTAATGATGAAAAAAGATATATTGTACTCTGGACTAGTGTACCTGGTAAAAATCCTTGAATTACAGAAGTTCAGCTCCAAATCTGTACATACATAACTATTCCCACTGTAAGAGCAGGGTGCAGTAGCCTACAGTCACTGATGTCTGCAAGTGCTTTTGTGTGGTGAAAGACTGAAACTCCTTGATCAGTTATGGAATCTACTATTCTCAAGGTGGTGGTGCCTGGAGAGTGAATAATCCTAGGCTGAGGAAAACTAAGAATAACGTGCTACACATGTTCATATTTGTGCCACGTGCTGTGTTTCTAATGTGTACTTGCTAACTCTTTTTATTCTGCTCATCTTCAGATATTGTTCTAACTTGCAGGGCTTTATGATTAAAGAACTAAAAATCATTTATTTTAAACACTACGAGGAACAAATTGCTGGTGTGCATAGTTATTTTGTTCCTAATGAACATTCTAGACTGTGGCAAAATTTCTGCTGAATTAGATATTCATCTTCTGGTCATTTGGATGCTGTTTCAGGCTCCAGAGCTTGCCTGCAGTAAGGCCCTGTGCGTAGCTACTGCTTCTTTCCTCATGAGAGGAGACCAGTGGCGAGTGGCTCTAACAAAACTTTATATTACTCACCACTCAGGCTTTTGAAGGCAGCACAGTGTTGTCAGCTCTGCTAGCTTTGATTGTGGAAGTGATGATAGAAAGTCCGTTGGTTCTGCAGGCAGACTAAGCTACTACATCTACTAAGCTGTAAGTTATTTATATGAGCTCTCCTTCAGTTTCTAACATCTTTCTCTTATTCTTATCAGGGAAATTATTGGTTGACTAATTGTCCCAGAATTAAAAATGCCGCAAAATTTGTCATTCTTTCAGATCTTCACTATCTCCATGCTAATTTCTATTGTAGGAAGGACCTGAACGTAAGAAAAAGCTGAAGGAAGAGTAACCTGAAGAGGCTGTGGTTCCTTATGAACACTGATTTTGAAAACAAAGGCATGCAAAGTGCTCTGCACTGAGGCCTACACTTTCGTTAGCAGCATGATGGTGCCATGGCTTGCACCAACCTCAGTAAAGCGTTATATATGCAAGCTTATCCACCACAGTGGAAAAAGCACTGCAGGAGTGCATGGTCTCCCTACCTCTTCCTGACCAATTTCCCTGTGGTTTTACCCCTGCTCTTCCTTCACCAGCCATACCATAACCCCTTTTCATCTGGTCATGGAGCTTCCCACAGATCAGAGCTTCTAGCCCCTCTTGCAGCAGCCACATGCTAAATGGAGCAGCTACATTTTCAGAGCACTGGCAGTGAAGTATGCTTGCTGGATGTTAGAAATACACCTCCTACTTCACAGAAATAAAAGCTATGTGTCACATCTAACGTGCCAGACTATTTTGATTTCAACAGTGCAGAAGTAAACAATGATTTTGTTTAAAGCAGTCCCAGGCTGAGACATGTTTAACTGCTCTTTGGAAATAACGAAGGTCTAGAAAAGAGAGATGAAGGAATAAAAAAATTGTTAACTTTCATTGGCCACCAGTGTACCTGACAACAGTACTATATAGGTTGCTTAGAGAACTGTTTGTTAGTTTCTTGTCTAACCTCCACTTTCTTTTTTCCTTTCTGTAACTGTTAAGGACTGCATCCAGAGCTGTATTCAGGACAACACACGTAGCAGAGAAAACATTACAAGTTTCAAAACAGGACTTTACGCACTTTGCTGCCCATCAGGAAGCTTCCTTCCTCCTGTAGGGAATGTCACATCATCTGACTAAACCTGTTCCAAATGAAAGAACCAGGTCAAAGCAGTAACCTAGACAACTCCAATGTTACAGCAAACACTACTATTTATATGTCTACTACTGAGAAGGGAATAGTTACTCCCTTACCTGTTTTAATTTCCTATTGCCCACTGGGCTTCTTTTAAGCAGGTGCTGTCATGCAGTTGGTGTTTGTCAGCTCTACCAATAAGCAGAAAACCGAGCCACTTACAGATTTTCTTCTAGCTCCGGTTGCAAGCTTAGAGAATGGAGTTGTAGGTATTATTTCTTCTTCCTTTTTTTCATGTTGGACCTTTATACTGTTTGTTTGCTTTAGATGTTTGTGGTTTTGCCATGTAATCTGGAACATGCTCAGCTGAACAAACTGCTCAGAACTTAGTGTTTGATATTTTTATGGTTTTAATCAAAATAGTGCTGCTTGGTGTATTTTCAAATGTAACTAGGATTTGGCTTCATTTGGCTAATTTTCAGAACATTGAGATAACATGCATCAGTGCAGCAGGTTTACATTCAGCTTTGCAAAACAGGGAGAGCACTGTAAGAGGAAATGATGGATTAAGTACAGATGAGTTGTAAAGAGTCTCTGAGAACAGAAGGTTTACAGAATCACTGACTGCACACAGTAACTAAAACTTGTGGTTATGTGGGTAACTCACCATAAGTCACCATAAGTTTCAGAATCTTGCAAATCCATACTGAGGTCTAAACTGAAGAAGTTTTCAGTGTGCATAGCTGAGAGCGATACATGATCCTGATATAGGATGGTTATCATTTTAGATGTTACAAAAAAACTATAAGGAAAAACCACTTCCTAGCGTGGCTGGAACCACAATTCAGTGGAGTGTTCATACTGGTTCTGGTGACAGGAATTCTGAATTTACTTTTCCTTTATGGTGTCAGAAGGATTAACATAAAATTCTCTATCTATGTTTGAAAACAGTCTCAGTTTTAAGTTCAGCCCAGCTGTACCCTGAGGCTGAAACATGGCCATGTTTTGGCAGCAGGGAAAACTGCCATATGTTGCTGTGATAAAGAAATTACACTGATGCCAGTCTTTGAAGTCAGACTTATAAAAAATATCTAAGGGAGTATATTTGTAGCAACATAAGCTTTATATATATATATAAGCTTTATACATATATATATATGTATGAGTCTGACAAGTCTGCATTTAAGGATAGCTTTTATGTCTCTTAACAGTCACACACTTTGTAAATCCTGCAAGCCACAATTCACTATTGTTCTTGAGAGAGGTTGTATACAATACATAAATCCATTGCATTTCCCCATTACAGAGAATTGCTTGCTGTCTAGCTCCCAGCCTCCAATAGCCATAGGACAATTCCATTCCTTGAATAAGTTCTTACTGACTGGCTTTTAGGTAGTGAGCACATACTGGAAATCGGTAAGAAGATTCTTTTTTTAGCAGTCATTCAGGCCTCTAAATGAGAGCACAGATGTGGAGACCCTTACCGTGACTGGCAGCAACATGACATACTCTTTCTTTTTTTTTAAGGTCAGTATAGACCATCAGTTTTTAGATCTCATAGGTGACTTTTAGTGCTTTTAAAATCATTAATTACTTTGACTTAATGCCAGCAGTATGTCAAGGATCTTTGAACACAAGAGACTGTTTGTATTCTTGATATGCATATAATAAAATCTATTGTAGGATCTATTAATAAAATGTGGTAGTTCCAAACCATATCTACTGCATCTTAATGCGGAACAAAATACCCAGTACAAAATACTGATCTCAATCATAAGTCTTCTGTTTTCTGTTGTAAACACTGAAGCTGCTGTTTCTCATTGCTGAAGGACTGCAACTGATCGATAAACATGACTGAGCAGTTTCAAATTCTCTCCATTTACCAGTATCCCGAGACACATTTGTCAGATTGCTAAGAAGTTGCTGAGAACAGACAATGGATTCCACCAGCATCTTTTTGTTTTCACTATTTATGTGCTTGAGCTCTTGAAATAAATTATCCAGAGATGCAATAAACTTGTTTTGAAGCAGAAGTTTTACTGCCGACTAGGTCCATAGTTTGCAGGTAAACATTTTCTTGCTGAGCAGTGGTGGTGGTCTTCAAACTTCTGTTTTTTGACAATACACCAGCTAATTTCTTCTGTACCTCCTGTGCTGACAGATCCAGCTGGCTTTGCAGCAAGGACGCTAATACATCTGCGTTCTTTGTATACACAAACTTTGTCATTTCCACTTCCTCTCTGAAATTCTCCCGTATTTTTCAGCTGACAAAAAACACTGGTTGTTTCTTCCTCTATTTTTTCAGTGTAGGACATGGATCTCCTAAGAAGACATTAATTTCTTTTTATGACCCTCCATCTCATGAGCCACAGCAGAAAATTTCTTTGTGTTACTCTGAAACTGACAATTCAGTTCCAGGACAATTTCCACCGTATAGCTAATATATATTTAATGCTCTTCCTAATCCACATATATGCTCCTCAGTCAACCTCAACAGCTCAGCTTTACTAGCAAATGGCAGAGTCATGTTTTTTTCAGACATATAAGAAAGCAGTGGTCAACAATTTTTTAACAGAGGCAAAAGACGCTGATACAACTAATGCAAATACATTAGCTGCTGAACAACTGGTAGATGGGAGGTCACCTATAAAATATGCATAAGATGTCAACATCTGCTGCGTCTTCAGACTGTTTTAACTGAAACTTGTATTTTATTGAACAGACCCTTCACTTCTCCTGCGAATGTATTTGCACAAGAGCATTGTGTTGATCAACTGCCTTCTTATGTTCCAGTTTTATATAGATACATCTTTTGTAATAGCAATAAATGGCTAGCTATGCCATGAAGTTTTTCTTTGGTGTTTTCCAAAACTGAATTCCCATATTCTTTCTTAGCTAGAGGAACCTTGGTTTCTTTCAAATTTGTCTGTGCTTCTTTCAGTTCTTTCTCCTTGATTTGCAGACCTAATTGCATTGTTAAGGTTGGTTTTTATTAACTGTGAATGGTTTAGTAACTGTTTCACTTCTTCTATGGTGCTGATTATGTCAATATATTCTGCAACTTGTTCTTCCTGAACTGTCAGCTTTCCTTTAAAGGCTTCATGATTTTTCAATGAAAATATAGATTCCATTTTACTCTTGTGCAGCAGCAAGGCCTCCTTTTAGATACTGAGTCTCTTCTGTATCTTCATTAATAATAGCTCCTTTTGGCAGCTGCTGGTTAACGTCAGGCTTCATTATGTTCTTTGCTCTGTGAGCATATGCCAGTGTACTCAATGTTTCCTCAGGATTTATAGATGTAGGAGAAACTGTGGCAATTATTGATGTTCTTTGTTGTTCTCTGAGAGAGTCTTGAAGGATTCTGTTAAGAGTCTCTGTGTCTCCTTCCACAAGAGCAGTAATAACTCTTTCACCAGTCAGAACAGATTACTTGGTATTTCCAGTCTTCCAAGCTCTTTTATCAACCACCCAAAACTGAAGTGTTTTTATTTCCTGCAAGATCATCCAAGTTTATCTTCTCAATTCTGGAAAGCTCTTGTCCATCTGCTCTGGCTTCTTTCATATGGATGGTAACTGAAAACACAGAGTAGGATCAACTGGAATATGCATTCTTATTCCAGTTCTTTTTGCTGCACCTGTTTTCAAGATTTGGTAGGCTTCCTTTTTGATGTGTATTTCTTCCAAGCCTCTCACATTTACACCTGGCTTGTTTATGGGATCATCAAACATCTGCATTCTTTCTCCAGCACTGGGAATAGGATTTGGAAGATCAAAAAGCTCTTCAATGTAGATTTCCATAAGAGAAAGTTAAGAAGGGAAAAAAAAATCAGTATTGATTTCTGAAAGTTTTCCTAATATTCAGTACAATGTATTGTACCTGGTAGCAAATCCTCTTCCCAAGCATGTTCTTCACTGGGGCTCCCCTTAAATTGTGCAGGTCTTTCCAATACCAGTTTGGCCATAAATTATGACTGTTGTACCTATAATAAATTCATCCAAAATGTTACAACATTCCTGCACATATCAGTTGTCTGTGACTCCTCCAGTGCAGACACATGAGTTAACTGGCCCTGATAGGACGGGGTGGCCCTATCTTTATGTTTCTGTTTTGAAATAGAAACAGGCCTCTGCCTAGTATTGCACCGCATCAGCACCAACCTCCTTTAGGCTTGACCTGGAAAAGCTTTGCATTACTACACGAAAGGCATCACGTAGAGCATCCGGTGCTGTGCACTCTCTGAACTGACTTTCCAGTTTTTACTGTCTACTCTGCAGATGAGGCATCATGGTATTTCTGATAGCTTTTGTGGACAAATTACAGCAGAACAACTCATCTGTCAGTAGGTTTAACTAAAGGCCCACACTCAGAGAAATGTTTTAGGGAATTGTCATCTGAAAAAATCTTGAACTGTTCTGATGTGACGTATTTAAATTTTAACATGGAAGTATATTGGAGATGGAGACAAGAAGTTTTGGTGATCTACTGGTTTTGTACTAACTGTACAAATCAGAAAACCAGAACTGCCTCCCAAGAATATCCAGTAGCAAGATGCAGACTCTGCTCAAAACTAGGGCTCCTTCATGCAATTCTCAAAATAGTATGTTCTCCTATATATTAATGCACTGCCCAGTCTTTCTTAATTATATTAGTAGCTCACTAATCATTAGATTTCAGTTCTCCTGAATGTTCTCCACAATCATATTAGAGGATGAGTTAGAGGGCGGGAGAAGAAAAGCTCCACTGCCTCACAGTTCCATGAGATGAGGTTGAAAGAAAAGCAGTTACTGAGCCTCATCACAAAACTGGGTATCATGTCCCTGCAAAGACAGCATCTGTAAAAATACACGACTGCAGCATTCTGGCGTGCAACGGGTTTATCTCAGAGAGATGTCACTCTGGCAATAAGGTTTTTAAAAAGCCGCATCAAAATCCTTAATAGGATAATAAAGCACTGATGCTTTAATAAGCTGGGATGGAGCACTCACGCCCTGACCCTGCAGAGGGCCTGCCCTTCTGGAGACCTCTCGCGTTCCAGCCTTTCTTGTCCTAAAATCCTCCCTCGCGGCTCCCTGCGGCTGACAGCCCTCCTGTCCCTGTGGTGATCCCGCCTCTCAGGTGCTCTGCCTACAAACTTATTGCTACTTAAGGGGCTTGGTCGGGCCTTCTCCCTCCACCCCTCCCAAAGGGCCGCGGCCCGGGCGGGCTGGAAGCCTGTGGCGCTGCCGGCGCCCTGCGAATGCCGACGGCCCTGCAGCGCCTCGGGAGTGACCAATAACCACCGACACGATCCCGCGGCCCAGGCCCGACCCCTCCGGCAGGTGCGGCCCTGCCGCGCCGGGCCGCTACTGCGCACTGGGCGGAGCAGGGTGGGGAAGCTCCTCCTGTTCAGGCACCGGAGCCGTACAGCCGGGACGGCGGCTCTGCGGAGCGGGAGCCTTTTCCCCCGCTGCCGTCGGAGCGGAATAGGCGGCGCCACCGTTGTGTGCGGGCCCGGCACCTGCCGCGAGGTGAACCAGCGGCCGGGCCTGAGGCGGTGCTTCGCAGCCGCAGTTACCTAACTGGGGAGGCGAGGCGAGGTGAGGCTGGGGGACTGCCGCTCCGGCCTCTCAGCACCGCTGCCTGAGGGAGGACGTTGCGGTGGGGTGAGTATCCTGGTTGCCAGGGAGACCGTTCAAAAGGCAGCTCCGGCCGTTGTGGCGTCCCGGGCTAACGGCGGATACTCGCCTCAGCGGTGCCGCCGGACCTGGGCTCAGTGTACCTGCGGTGGTGGTGGGGAGGACGAACCGGAGCCGCAGGGGGAGGCTTCGCGGCTGGGTGAGTCCCGCTCCCTCCGGGGTTGTGTAGGGACGTGCTCCAGGTGCTCGCTTTGTGGCGGTTTCCTAAAACATGGCTCTGCTGCCTCGAAGCGGGCGATGAAATGCAGCTCCTTACTTAATGCGAGCTATTCTCTTCGTGTGTCCAGACTTGAAGGTACTCGTTTGGCGGACAGAAACAAGCTTTTGCTCCTTTCCGGTGTTTAAATATGGGAGAGCTCTCAGCTCGGAAAGAGCTAGGCACCTTGATTGCTGGAAGATTAAATTTGGGAATTTAAAAGATACTGCTCAGGTGGTTGAATGCCTAGCTCAGGTTGGGGAAAGATTTGGTTCTCGGCTCTAATCTCCTATTTGGTCTATCTGGAGCAATTTTGCCAAAAATAAATCACAGGTTGCTGCTATGCTGCATGTTGCAGTTGGCTCGTTGCTGCCAGACTCCCTGGGCATGGATGGAGGGTGAATCCAGCCTGCAGAGTAAATCCAGCTTGTCTGTACTGTCTCTGGCAGAGTCCAACTGACAGTTGATATACATAACCATTGCACAGACTCTGGGAAGCAGTATACTTGGCACCGTACACCATAGTAAAATGTGGAGGAAATAGAGCTACAGTTTAAAACTTAGCACAGTAAGTTAAACTGCAGATGTTGATCTTGGCAAATAGTATGAATATATGTACATTCAAGCTTATTATAAATTTGTCTGGCTTTGTAGGGGTAGGAGGATATCTTACAAATGTATCAGAAGCAAGGTGTCTTATTTGTGTAAATCTTAATGAGAGCATTTCTTCAGTCATGCAAAGATCAGTTGCAGACCTAGAGGCCACAATCCTGTTAAGCATAGCGCTTAGGGTAAAGAGTTGCTTTAGCCTTACCAGTTCCAAGGATCCATTCTGTGATCTGCCCATATGAAGTGATTAGCAGAGGCAAGGCCTCTGAGGGATCTTCAACTATTTAGAGTTGTTATCCAAAACCCAAGTTTACTATTTAACTAGATCCTACAGAAATCCAGTGATGTGCCAAACAAGTAACATAATTACCACAGATGCTTAAAAATCTAGCAGCATGCAGCTGCTCAGTCTTTGTTTTGCCTAAGTTTACAAATTATTGGAAAGAAATTTTTATTTAACTTTGAAAGTATTCTGTAAAAAAAAGCCCTCTCATCTTTAGTCTCCTTTTCAGATTGTGAATAATTTGATGATATTTGTAAAGCACTTTGCAGTTACTATGTATGAAATATGAAGCTAGGTATGGCTACTCTGAGAAACTTAGGGAAGAATAAGCTCTTGCTTTAGCAGGACACTAAAATAGTGCCATCATACCGTTTAATGAATGCCTCTTAAGTATAAAAGTTCTTTAGATGCTTACAGTGTTCAAAAAAAATACTGTGTTTTATTGTGCATATGAGAAACAAAAGCCCCTGTTACTTTCTGTATAAACATGCATGGAGAAAATGTGCATTTGGGTAGCTATTGAGTTGACAGATGTGGGGAAAACAGTACTAATATTTAAAGGGGGAAGAAGTTGCCTCAGGGTTTCTTTAAAAACAATCCAGTTAAATTTGCAGGTATATCTTGCATTTAGTTGTGAGAGCAAACAATTTCAAGGAAGAGAATTTTAATACAGAAATTGGGATATTGTTTAACTCTTTAGATCAGCATGCTATATGAATACAGAATACGATTAAGCATTGTCTTTGCTGTTAGAAAAATATGGTATTCTAAAAATAAAGATGTGAACAGCTGTGTTTGAGGTGGCAACTCCTGTTACAAAGTCTGTGTATTGCTAAATGTGTAAGTTAACTTGGCTTGGGATTTGAATTTGAGCACACAAAGAAATTTGAGTAACATCAGGGAAGGTGGTTTCAGTTTAGTTTTTTTCCTCCCTGATCATTCCCTTTGTATTAAAGGGTGCAATAAATCTGCAGTTACAGTAAGGAAAAGTATTGTTGAAACACTGGTAGTAGATGGAAATTTAGGCTTGTGTGGGCCTTTTCTTGCAAAGTAAAGTAAGCAGGATTTGACTGGAGAAAATGCAGGGTTCATTAAATTAGATGATGTTTTTTGTTATCTCCATTTTTGTTTTGGAATTACGTGCTTCTGCCTGAAAAGTCAGAAATTGATATAGTGTAGCTTCTAACACAGATGATCAGCTTTTACAGCTCAGCAAAAAGGAATGTTTTCAATATGAAACTGATGGCGCTGCTGTGGTGATTTTGATTGACTCTGCTGACTAGAATATGATTGACTTAATGGCCAAGAATGACAGTAATTTAATGCCATGCTAGGCTGGAGAAGTGATGATTATAAATTGGACTAGAAATGGGAATTGGATTAAGTGACAAATGAAATTAATTTAAGCAGTTGGGTGAGAGCAGTTGATAGTGTTATCAGGAGAAACTAGCCATAAATATCATCCACTGCAAGTATGCTCGCCTACAGTAACCACATAGTTGTCTCATTTTAATTCTTTTTAGTGTAAAGAAATTATCTTTCAGATTTCTCCTACATCTAGGGCTTTTATATGGCACTTGCCAGTGTGTTCTGTGCTCTGAGGACTTCAGTTACTCTGGAACTGATTGCGGTGACATAGAGGGGAATCTCATGTTCAAATTTTAGTATTTCACTTCTTTGGAGGTGGTTAGAGAAACAGTGCCAGAAAACTAGAAGTTGGAGGTTTTCCTAACAAATAATTCCATTTTTAGAAACATTATTTTGGTTTTTATATTTATTTATTCCCCACAAAAACTATTAACTGGTTGAGATGGTATAACCCCTTAATTTCTTGAATTATCTGACCGTCACACTTAGTGAAAGACATAGGGTCCTTGACATGGCAATTTCTATGTCTTCACTTTGTGTGGTTTTTGTGGCCTTTTGGCCACTTACGAGATGAAATGAGGTCTGATGTTGCATACGCTTACCCATTTGCAAGAATATGTGCTTTTAGGTGGGATGCTTTAATTTTACAGGCTTTTACTAACTTGATTTCAAAGCAATTTTTTTTAAATTTTCCTATCAAATTTAGGTTACTGAAAATCAGTAAAAAGCAGATAATTTTCACAGTGCTTTTTAAACAGTTTTTTAATTTTGTTTAAATGTGGGCTCATGAGTCGAATCTACCTTTGACTGAATTGTGGGTGAATGGTTAGAATCTTCAATTTGAGAATAAATGTGCTTAGGAGAGAATTTGAGGGGCATTCTTGCCAAATCTTTGAAGAAATTCCATGGGCCAGAAGCACCTCTAGGGGGTAGTTTCAAGAGAAGAAAATGAAGCAATGCTGTTGGAGTTGGTAGTTTAAACTGGGAGACCAGGAGAGCTTTGAAGCTTCTGTTTCTGGGTGTTCCCATGTGGATCAACCACCCTGAATACGGATCTGCTTGACCTTTATAGAAAGGGAATCTAATGTAGGCTGGGAAGGAGCTGCAGCATGTTCTAGCCAGGTGCTAGTCTGTGTCTTTGTGATTTCCAGCATGCATGGAGAAACTTGGTGCTATTGACTGCTGAGCAACGTAGCCAAGAGCAGAAAAGACTGGACATAGCTAAGATTTGACACTGAAGCCCCTTACCAGACTTTTTGTGGACAGCAGTGTTTCTTTCTTGGGAAGAAATTTTGCACTCATAGTGTAGCTGAATTAGAATATCTTTTGTGCTCTTATGATGTCAGTGGACAGCTAAGTCACTCAAAGGGCAGTGCTCTATGGGAACTGGGGCAGTACTGATGGGTCTTTGTGCATTGCTAATTCTTCAAAATACGTCTCTCTGTTGGCTTGACAAATGAAAGGTGTCATTTCAAAAAATTGCATTCCAGTAGTGAATGCCATGCAAATTCCATTCACACTTGTGCCAGTTTTCAGATATTGACTTGGATATCAGCAGTTGGGGATTTCTCTGTGATTAGAAAGCAACAAAATATGTAAGCAGTTTTGAGTAAAATAAATCAGAGGCTTCAGAACATCAATAATACTTGAGAAAATACGATTTTTCTCTTGTGTTAGGTGACTACACTGAACAATTATGTAAATTGAGAGTGTGTTCTGCCAAAATTTAGCAATACGCTGCAGCAATTTAGAATAGCTTTAATTGTAGAGAATGAGCCTTATAGGGAGATAAATATTGTAAATATTTTGGTTCATCAGTACTTACAGGTTGTGGTTGTTCTGAAGGGCGTCTTTTTCTGCAGCCATCTGTCTTTGTTTTTCCTGACAGGAATGATGTGTATAGTTGTGGGTTTTGACAGTATAGAAGATACGATGTTGCAGTCCAGTTTACTGTTGTGTTTTTCTGAATGCTGTGATTACTTAGGATTTATCTTAAAAATGTGTATTTTTTCACCCAGTGGTCTAAACTTTAACAGCTTCAATTTTTCTAATCACTTGACCCTCCAAAATGGCCTTTCATTCTACTCTTCAGAAGAGTATGCTTGAAAAGAATTCTCAGCATGACTAGTTCATATAACAGGGGGGGCTTTTGTTTTAAAGGTATCGTATCTAAGAGTGATTGAGGGCGAATTCTGCTGTGTTGTTATGACTTGATTTCTGTCTGATTTGTTTTCTTTCTCTTAAAGAAATGGTTGGTTAAGTGTAAAAACATTGCTTAAATTAATAACAAATTTTGAAGTGGACATGAGCAAGCTTATGTCCTTATTATGTCTGCAGCATTTTTCATCAGGATTCACTTCAGGTTAAGTAAAGTAAAAGGGTTCCATAAAGTAAAAGTAGCTCCATAAGCTACACTGGGACTGTATGTGGCTTATCAAGACAGAACAGACAAAAACCTGTGGTTGAAGAAATGTCATCAGGGTACGTGGAATGTGTACTTTCCTGGTTTATTTTTTAAATTCTTGAAAATTAGTATTAACATTTTTTCCAACAGCTACATTTATATGAAGAGAGTAGCTTTGAATAATATTTTTTAAAATCTGTATTTGTTCAGGAAAAAGTGATGTTTCTAAATAATAGACCATCAAAAGGTTCTCCCTTTAAGGATTAGGATTTTTCTCTTCCTTCCCCCCCCCCCCCATAGTCTACTTTGGTTTGAAAGCTCCCTTTCAGTCACTGACCTTTTAGTTGCATAAAACAAGAAAAACAAACAAACAAAAACAGATGATGTTTTCAGAGCAGAGCTGGCACTTTGACTTCAGCAGACTGGGGAGATCATAATAGAGATCTTAAGAGCTAAAGGCTGAAGTGTGTAACTTCTTTAGTGGGGATAACAGTACCTGTTCTGTGGGTTTGTTATATTCCTTAGATGAACACTTTTCCCGTCTCTCTTGCCCCCCTCACCCCCCTGTAGTAGAGAACTCGGGCAAACAAGCAGGAAGCGAACGGGAAGGGTCCTTTCTGTCAGTCTTAATGCATCAGGACTGGAAGCTCTGCCATGCCCCTGCTGCGCTGGGCTTCTCATCCTCAGTGACATTACATTAAAATACACTCTGCATTTCTTGTGGTCTGTGATGATTTTTGCATACAAATGCAACTGCTGTTATTTGCTCGTTGGAAAAGTGTGTAGGAAATTCAGTGATGTGGTGCAGCTATGAAAACGTGCATTTACTTTACATGTAGGTGCTCCATCCTCCAAAGAGAATTACAGAAATGAAAACCATAGGAGTTGCTGAAATGTAAGAGGACTGAATATGCTTTTCTTACATATTTAGGCAGGATAACTGTGAATGGAGGTGAATTCCTACAAAAGTAGGAATTCAGTTTTACAGGGAGCAAGTCAAACTGCACAATGTTTCTGTAGCCAGGGCTGGCTGCCTAATTCATGTTCTCTTGTAACAATCTGACTGGACCCGCAAGTATATACTCAGTTTGAAGCATGTTATTTTTTAGTTATTTTGTTAGGATTGTTTAGTTTCTTTAAGACTTTATAATCAGGTCCATTGTGTTAGCTGCTTTATGGAGTCAGATTCCATGTTTTAGATCTTTAGATAGAAATCGTAGAATCATAGAATAGTTACGGTTGGAAAGGACCTTAAGATTACCTAGTTCCAACCCCCCTGCCATGGGCAGGGACACCTCACACTAAACCATGTCACCCAAGGCTCTGTCCAACCTTCCTTTGAACACCGCCATGGATGGAGCATTCACAACTTCCCTGGGCAACCCATTCCAGTGCCTCACCACCCTGACAGTAAAGAACTTCCTTCTTATATCTAACCTGAACTTCCCCTGTTTTAAGTTTGAACCAGTTACTCCTTGCCCTGTCACTACAGCCCCTAATGAATAGTCCCTCTGCAGCATCCCTGTAGCCCCCCTTTGGATATTGGAAGGCTGCTGTGAGGTCTCCATGCAGCCTTTTCTTCTCCAGGCTGAACAGCCCCAACTTTCTCAGCCTGTCTTCATCCAGGAGGTGCTCCAGTCCCCTGATCATCCTCGTGGCCCTCCTCTGGACTTCTTCCAACAGTTTCATGTCCTTTTTGTGTTGAGAACACCAGAACTGCACACAATGCTCCAAGTGAGGTCTCAGGAGACCAGAGTAGGGGGGCAGGATCACATCCTTCAGCCTGCTGGTCACACTCCTTTTGATGCAGCTCAGGATACGGTTGGCTTTCTGGGCTGCAAGCTCACACTGAAGCGGGCTCGTGTTCATTTTCTCATCAACCAACACCCCCAAGTCCTTCTCCTCAGGGCTGCTCTGAATCTCTTCTCTGCCCAACCTGGAGCTGTGCCTGGGATT